>JAVJIX010000048.1:2067500-2372500 GCA_036785185.1 Paratrypauchen microcephalus | reverse complement strand
TTTGCGGCTCTGAGCGGTGCAGTTCCCATACCACACTGTGATGCAGCCCGTCAGCAGGCTCTCGATGGTGCACCTGTAGAAGTTTGTGAGGATGCTGGTGTTCATACCAAACTTACTCAACTTCCTCAGGAAGAAGAGTTTTGTCGGGCTTTCTTAACCACAGTGTCCAGGACAGATCCTCAGTGATGTGTACCCCAAGGAACTTAAAACTGCTGACCTGCTCCACCTCAGCGTTGGTGATGAAGATGGGGGGATGCTGGTCTACACGCTGTCTCCTGAAGTCCACGATCATTTCCTTAGTTTTGCTGATGTTCAGAGAGAGATTATTTTCCTGACACCAGCTGGTCAGTGATTTCACCTCGTCTCTGTAGGCGCTCTCATCATTGTTAGTGATGAGGCCTAAGATGGTGGTGTTGTCGGCAAACTTGAGGATGATGTTGGAGCTGTGCCTGGCGGTACAGTCATAGGTGAACAGGGAGTACAGGAGAGGGCTGAGGACACATCCCTGGGGTGCACCAGGGATGTGCACCCCTGTCTATTTTTAGTAAGTCTGCCTCTGCGTCAGTTTCCAATCAATTTCATTGATTTCCAATCTGATCCCCCACACCCTTCCTTTTGTTACCAACGAAAAAGATCACCGTATGTTATATCTCCAATTGTTTTTCTGTCATTACATGTTGTTAATTGTCACTGATTGTATGTATTGCATCTATTCTACTCTGCATCTCCCAGTCGGCGGCACGCGCATGCGCAGCGGCCCCTCCCCTAGCCACTCTATCACTGTCCTGCCTGGTTAGTGGGGAAACGAAATTTCGATTTCACTCTGTGTACATGTACATGATTGTTTTCGACAATAAAGCAAACTATGACTATGACACCAGTGCTGAGGACACATGTGGAGGAGAGGCGGCTGCCGATCCTCACCGCCTGTGGCCTTTTGACTTGTGTGGCACCAGGTGGCACAAGTTATATGTTTTGGAAAGCACAAAGTTAATAATTTCTCAAATGTGCTCTCATGTTTATCTTGTGAGCTTCCTCCTCAGCTGGACAGTGTCAGAGGTGGGCGGGGCGGGTGTGGTTTGAAGATGTGACCATATGTGACAAGTGATACGACACAAAAAGGAGGTCACAAACACAGCTCCAAAGGATTGTCCCCCTGCGTACACAAATACTCTGCAAAAAGGAAATTAAAACTCAGGTTTTCATTCAAGTCATGTACCACTCTGACCTGCGCCCCTCCGTCTGTACACTCTCCCTCTCTCCTTCCTTGTTTTAAATGTTGAATTTCATTTTGCTTTGTTGGCCCACTTCTGATAAATGCAAAAGTGTGACAACCCACCCCACCTTCCCTTTGTCTCTTCTATTGTCATATATGACAACTTACCCCAGCAGCACATTTTTTTCTAAGGCTTCATCATTTGACACTCAAAGAGAGATCATTCTGAATGAAGCCAGATAGAATTACCCTTAAACAAGATCATTTGATAGAGAGGGTGTTTTGTGCCAGATGCTCTTGGCTGCAGCACTGTTTGTCATAGCTGTTAGCACCTCTGTCTCACCACAGGAAGGTCCCTGATTCCAGTAGACAGTTTCCCTTAAACAAACAAACAAACAAACAAATAAACAAACAAATAAAAAACTGTAGGAGGCAGGAGAATGTTTGGGCCCTGTCACAATGGTCAGATCTCTGTCCCTTCACTTAAGTTGCTCTGTTCCCTTTAGGTTTGAAAGGCTCTGTGTCAGCCCTGGTAGTCATTCTACATATCACATCAGTGCACACTTGAAAGACATGACCCCTCCACTGAGCATGTTCTATCATTTAGGAAATCTTTAAATTAAAAAAAGATGACATTTTTCACAGTGTAGAGAGCCTATAAATGTGAACATGGTATTCTATTATTGTGTGAAGTTGAAGCCGGAGCTGCAGGATGTGGCCATTTCCTGGATGAAGGGACGTCTCTGACAGAGGAGGGGCTGACACAGGATCACATATCCTCACAATGGTGTTGGGCTATTCTCAGACCTGAATACAATGACTCAGAGGGGGGGGTCAGCACTTTGGTATCTATGAGCTGTGTTTCAATGGGTACGGTTCACTGGGGCCTGCCTTGGTCAGTTTGGTACAGCCACCTCCAGTCGAGTTGTATCTTCATGCTCCGGGCCTCTGCTCCATGAGACACTGACGTCATCCAAACACAACTCTTGTTTTTAATAAATAAAATCTAAATCATACCTGAGATGTATTTTTTAATAATGAGAACAAAAAGACATTTAGTAATTCCAAGTTTGCAGCGCTGAGACAGGGATAAAGCTAGATGAAACAATATATACTCAACAAAAATATAAACGCAACACTTTGGTTTTTGCTCCCATTTTTCCTGAGATGGACCCAAAGATCCAAAATTCACTCCAGATACACAATATTACCATTTCTCTCAAACACTGTTCACAAATCTGTCCAAATGTGTGACAGCGAGCACCTCTGCCCCGCCGAGACAATCCACCCCACCTCACAGGTGCGCCACATCAAGATGCCGATCCGACATCATGACCACAATAAAAGGCTACCCTGAAATGTGCTTTTTTTTGCTTTATTGGGGGTCTGGGGACTCAGAACCAGTCAGTATCTGGTGTGACCACCATTTGCCTCATGCAGTGCAACACATCTTCTTCGCATAGAGAATGGCTGTGCGAAGTTGCTGGATATTAGTGGGAGCTGGTACAGCTGTCGTATACGCCGGTCAAGCACATCCCAAACATGCTCAATGGGTGACATGTCCGGTGAGTATGCTGGCCATGCAAGAACTGGGACATTTTCAGCTTCCAAGAATTGTGTACAGATCCTTGCAACATGGGACCGTGCATTATCTTGCTGAAACATGAGGTGATGTTCATGGATGTATGGCACAACAATGGGCCTCTGGATCTCATCACAGTATCTCTGTGCATTCAAAATTCCATCAATAAAATGCACCTGTGTTCTTCGTCCATAACAGCCTTTGAAGAGGAGTGGACCAACATTCCACAGGCCACAATTGACAATCTGATAAACTCTATGCAAAGAAGATGTGTTGCACTGCATGAGGCAAATGGTGGTCACACCAGATACTGACTGGTTCTGAGTCCCCAGACCCCCAATAAAACAAAAAAAAAAAATGCACATTTCGGGGTGGCCTTTTATTGTGGGCAGTCTGGGGTGCACCTGTGCACTGGTCATGATGTTGGATCGGCATCTTGATGTGGCGCACCTGTGAGGTGGGGTGGATTGTCTCGGCGGGGCAGAGGTGCTCGCTGTCACACATTTGGACAGATTTGTGAACAATGTTTGAGAGAAATGGTAGTGTTGTGTATCTGGAGTGAATTTGGGATCTTTGGGTCCATCTCAGGAAAAATGGGAGCAAAAACAAAAGTGTTGCGTTTATATTTTTGTTGAGTGTATATATATATATATATATATATATATATATATATACACACATATATATATATATATATTTTTTTTTTTTTTTTTTTTTAATTTATGCCTCATTGTGTTATGCATTGGATTTGGCTTATGATAGATGCATTATGTACCAGAAATATATACTTCACACCAATACTTCACACCAAGGCTGTCTATTTATATACAGGAAATAGCTATAGCCACTGTCTGCTAGTTTTGCTTTGCTAAGCATGTCTTCTCAGCATATAAAGTCACAGAAAATACAACAGTTTATCACCAGTCAGCATTTGGTGGAGCCCTTCCTTAGCTAAAGTGGACCTGGAGCCAAAGAAAGCCAGACCAACATCAATAATATGGTTGGGGTTTTTGAATGGAGATGTCTACAGCCAATCCTCTGCCAGAAAAAGCATGTGGTTTGGAGCAGATGGAAGACTTTGGAGGAAGAAGTGTATGATTTTTGTGTGTGTGAAATGGCACAGATGAAAAGCCTATATTGTTTATGTTCACGAAATTAAAAGACATTTTATGAAAAGAAAATCACGATCGATCAATAGGGGGAAAGAAATCAGATTCATTTTTTCCCCTGTATTTCCCAGTCCTACTCCCAAGATGCATGTTTGAGTACTTAACATGGTGTTCTATATATGTTATTTTAAGCCAGAAGTGACAATGTACCCTTGTACTCATACTCATAGGTCTATATAATACACTATTACCCTATTATGCTAGGTGCTGCTTCTCGTGGGGCCCTTCCATCACTACAACCACTCAGTGAACATTGAAAATACAAGATTTTATTAGACAAAAAAACTGCTGCAAATCATCTAATAACATTTAACACACAAATAAAAACAGTAATGATGTCTGAGGATTTAAGCAATTCACTCCCAACAAACTAATTATTTAAAGATTGTTTTAAAAAAATGTATCCTGTACCCAAAGGAGGCAGACAAACACTACCAGTCAAAGGTCTGGACACACCCTCTCATTCAATGTGTTTTTTTATGTTTACTATAACATTTTAGATACATATGGAGAACATCAAATATATGATGTAAGATACAGTATATGGAATTATGTAGCAAAGAAAAATGTTAAACAACTCAGTTTTGTTTTTAATATTTTTAATTCAACTGCTCAAAGTATCCATCCACCCTTTGCCCGGTCAACAGTGCTACAAAGCCATGCATCATTGAGCTTCATGATGACGTCTCCTGAAATGGTTTTCAGTTCACAACTGTGCCATGTCCGGGTCAAGAAACGCCAAAAGTGCAAAACAGTGATCAGAGCAAAGGGTAAAGGCTTTTGTTAAAAATCTAAAAAAGTTATTTTTTGTTTACTACATTCCGCATGTGCCAGTCATAGTTTTGATGCCTCCAGTGAGAATTTACAATGTAGTTAAGTATTGAAATAAAGAAACATTCATGAAAACGTGTGTTCAAACTTTTGACTGATCGTGTATGACAGAATTTAATTAAAAAAACAAAACCAAAGTGGGAAACAAAACTTTAAACAATGATGTAGCATTTGTGACACATTTAGCTTGTATCTGTAAATGCCCTTAGTCCGATGACATCTGGGCCCAATGCACGTGCTCTGTGACAGGCCTCTTCAGTGCAGTTTGTAGTGGTGGCCTGGTTCTCTTGGTACAGTGGTCAGGAGCTGCTTCTCAAACACAAAAGTCTGGATGCGCTGAAACACCCAAAGGAACACCAGCAGGACACTCACGTACTGGATCCAGGCAAACTTGATGGTTTCCCAGAAGCCAGGGCGGTATGTGAGCAGCACTGTTAAGGCCGACAGCAGGACAAGAAAAGGGCCCATATTTCCATACACAAGACTAGAGATGCACCAATACTAATACTGATCATGAATATAGGCACCAATACTGAAAGAGTTGCCGGATCGGATATCAGTTCCATTATATTGGTTCAGCCGATATATTGGTTGGGCTTTAAAGGAAAAGTAAAGTTTTTTTTACAATCGGCAATAAAACAAGTAGTTTTACTCACCCATAGCAGTTTGGTGTCAATTGGAGCAGTATCGCAGAAGTTATGTTGAGCCGTTCTGTTCTACTAATGATCCCGTGTCCGTTAGCGTGAGTGCTCGGGGCATTACTTTGCGGTGTCCAAATAACACAAACTTTAGCACTTTTCAAATCACAGAAGATCGCTGTGTCAGCGTAGACTTTTAGTGGATTCCAAAACAGCCTGAAACCCGATATCCAGCTATAGTTTCATTTGATGACGTCATCAGAGAGGACAGTGCGCATGCGTGATCTCAGCTGTTTTGTAAACACCGCTAGTCCGAAAGAAGCTAACACCGCTCTGAACTTTACTTTTCTGTTGCAATATCGGGTTTCAGGCCGTTTTGGAATCTACTAAAAGTCTACCCTGACACAGCGATCTTCTGTGATTTGAAAAGTGCTAAAGTTTGTGTTATTTGGACACCGCAAATCAGTGCCCCGAGCACTCACGCTAATGGATACGGGATCATTAGTAGAACAGAACGGCTACAACATAACTTCTTCAAAACTGCTCCAATTGACACCAAACTGCTATGGGTGAGTAAAACTACTTATTTTATTGCCGAAAGAAGGCTCAGATTGTAAAGAAAACGTTACTTTTCCTTTAATTGGATGTAATAAGACCATTTACTGGCTGATTATGGTGTAGAATGTTTGATCTCATACAAATGATTTGAAGGATAAATAACAGTTACATAACACAACTGGATCTCTTGTGTAATAAGTTAACTGTGTTTAAAGGAAATAATAATAATAATAATAATAATAATAATAAATAAGTGCCATATTCAGTCCCTACACTGGTATCGGTTGCTATTGGGTATCAACAGTTTCTTGAAGTCAATGTGTCGGTATCGGTATTGGAAGTGAAAGATCTGGATCAGTGCATCCCTACACAAGACCTCTTTACACAGATCATAAACACACCTTGGGTTGCATTTTGTTTACATGTTTGAGCAATCAAAAGGCACACCACATTGCCTTATGTTTGACGACTAGATGACTAAAGGTGCAATACGTTGTTTGATGCAGGATTTGCCACGTGCTAGTCTACATGGAGATGTTATTACGTGGCCCAGAATGTTCCACAGTGGCTTTAAAGACAGCATGTGAGGTCACCAAGCCAAGTTACAGATCATTATCTTTGTATTGATATGTTGCAGCTGATGTCATTAACATTCCCTGGGGGTGTGAAGCTAAGTGTATGCACTGCTCTGTCTGAAGCTTTGCGACTTTAGTCTGATCCTTTGTTTTAACACAGTTTGACCATAAAAGAATGGACTTAGTTGGAACTACACCAGGTGAGCTGATCTTGTATAGTTAACTGGCTCACTCTCACGTGGATAGTGTTAAGGGCACTATGAGGACATTTTTCTTCGATTTCTCCAGTGCCTTTAACACAATCCAGCCCTTTCTGATGAGTGAGAAGCTGCTCAGGATGGGTGTCAGCTCCTCCATTGTCTCCTGGTTTATTGACTACCTGTCAGGCAGGCCTCAGTACGTGCGATTGGGGACCACCTGTACAGTCCTGTCTCCGTTCCTGTTCACTCTGTACACCTCTGATTTCCAGTACAGCTCCGGGTCTTGCTATCTGCAGAAATTCTCTAATGACTCTGCAGTGGTTGGGTGTATCAGGGATGGACAGGAGATGGAGTACAGGACGCTGACTGCTAATTTTGTGGAGTGGTCCCAGGCAAACCATCTGCTCCTGAACTTGGACAAGACCAAGGAACTGGTGACTGACTTCAGGAGGATGAGGTCACCTGTGGAGCCTATTACCATCAAGGGTCATGACGTGGAGATTGTGGACCACTACAAGTACCTTGGAGTCCATGTGAACAACAGGCTGGACTGGAGGGACAACTGTAAACTGTGTACAAGAAGAGCATGAGCAGACTCTTAAACTTAGACAAACTTTATTGATCCACATGGGAAATCTACTACCTGAGAAAGCTCAGGTCTTTCAATGTGTGCAGCAAGTTCCTGGAGATCTTCTACCAGTCTGTGGTTGCCAGCGCCCTGTACTCCGCTGTGGTCTGCTAGGGGAGCAGCACCAGTAAAAGAGACATCGGACGGATTGACAAACTGATTCGCAAAGCTGGTCACGTGATTGGCTGTGAGCTGAAGACATTTGTCACAGTGAAGGACAGGAGGACATTAGACAAACTGTTCTCCATCATTGACACTCCTTCTCACCCACTGCACCAGACCATAGAGGGACAGAGGAGCTCATTCTCCAACAGGCTCTTACAGCTCTGATGAAATCTCTTCATGTTTTTGATGAGGGAACAACATTGACTTAATACAGGGGGGTAATTATGTATTTTATGTCTCTCTCTATATATATATATTTTTATAAATACTTTAAATACCCCCACGAGATGTATCTTTGGCTGAAGCTGTTGGCCCCCCCACCCCACCCCACCCCCGAACAGATGCCCTGGTTTGTCTGAAGGATATGTAATTGTCTCGGTGAAGTAGTTGATTTCGGCGCTGAGCACAAAAGGGGCAGTGGGTGCTCGTCCTGGGGTCCACACGGGCATCGCAGTGGACAGAAAGGTGGTCACTGCAGAGGGCCAGAGCAGACAGAAGGGTCATTATACACTCTACTGTATAAAGGAATTCAACGACTGAGCAGCTTTAACTGGCTTAAGGTGGAGAGTGTTGTCAGAGTCTTTTTAAAACCTCTCTGCTTTACAATTTCTTACTGTACGGACACAAAAAGTATTTAAATGTGCAAACTATATACAACTTTTAAAAACAACACATAACTTCTCATGCACAAAAGCATCTGACAGACCTGATTATTAAATTAGAATGTACACTTTGATTAAAAAGTTCAATTATATGTGCTCCTCACAGTTATTGGCATGTCAGAATGTTCTAGTCACAATAAAGGCTCAGACAGGCTTTGAATATCTAGCTGTTCATGAGTAATTTTATATTACGTTGATCATTCTGTTTTTTTTTGCCTTTTAGTATCTTTAGCTTACATCAGCTTATATATATCAGCTTATATATATCAGCTTATATATATCAGCTTATATGCACTGATCCGATACTGGTATCGGATATCAGCGCAAATACTAAAGAATTTCCTGGATTGGATCAGCTGCCAATTATCGGTTTCTGAAAGAATGTTGGTCAGCAAAGCTGCACCATAGCCACAGTGAGCCAATGTTATTTAGAGAAAGACTACAAGAGGCACTTAACGGTTTCTCTGATGGTACTTTCTGATGATGTCAGCAAACTCATAGGCACTTGCAAATGGGCTGGAGCTGTCAATCACAGAGACCTGCAACACACAATATATTAAAAAATGACCTACTTGTAAAGACAAAAGGTTGGCATTTGTAAGTGAAGGCATATTCTCACATTGTAGACATTGTAGAGGCCGCGATGAGGTAGGGGGGCCCTTTGCTGTAGCCGCAAGTCTCCACTGATGAACAGGCGGGCCCCAGGGACTGCAGAAGTGTAGTGCACATACGCCAGACTCTGCATGGCCACAGTCGACATGCGCTGGACAAACACACACAGTTGTAGCCGGCCAGGATCACAGAAGTGTGTGTGTGTGTGTGTGTGTGTGTGTGTGTGTGAGAATAGTGCATATGAGACGTGTGTGGTACATACAAAGAGCTGGTAGTTGAATGTGAGCAGGAGTTGCAGGCTGTAGAGCTGCTCCTCTGCTCTCAGGGGCAGCTGCATCTCCAGCAGCAGACGGTCAAGCTTCCCGTCCTGATTGTTATCCTCCTCTCTTACCTGTCACATGTAACCAGCACAAAAACTGGTCAGGGCCAACATCATCAGAATAACCAGTCACAGCAGAACAAGAGGAGCAGCCAGCGGGGACTGCTCCTCTGACTAGAAACTCACACCCACAGCCACTGCAGTGTAATTATATTATGTAATTATATTATTTTTTTAAATTATATAATTATATACAGTGGTACCTCACCTTACGAATTAATTTGTTCCAGAAGTGTTCGTAACGTGAATCTTTTCTTAAGTTGTGTAGCTATTTCAATGGAAAAGGCCTGATTTGTTCCAAGTTTTTTTTTTATAGTGTAACATTTTTTTATAGTGTAACACTGTGTCCTGCGTAGAGACTATAGACCCAGGACTAAACGTGGACTGTACCAGGTCTAGACCAAGATCTAAACCTGGACTGGACCAGGTCTAGACCAGGACTAAACCTGGACTAAACCAGGTGGATTAAAGCGCCGCGTGCGGGTCTATTTCCTGGTTTCGTTTCGAGTCACGGCTGAGGTGCGCAGCGAGGAGGGGAGGGGATGTGCCTCGGGACCGCACGCAGTCTGAGTGCATGAACGAACGCATGCAAGAGCCGCGGTGGTCTAATCCTGGTTTAGACCTGGTTCAGACCTGGTTCAGACCTGGTTTAGACCTGGCACGGTTTGAGCACGGGTCTCGTGCTCGTGCCCTGCGCCGGGTCATGCTGCGCTATCACACACGTGTCCGCACGCACACTTCTCCCCCCTCCCCCTTCCCCCCACACTTCACTATTAATACATTTTGTTGAAAATCTACGAAAGTTTGAGTGTTTAAACGAGAGAGAAATGTGAGAAAAGTTTAAATCCAGGCTGAGAAAAGCACATAATGTGTGTGTGGCTGAGCGCGCATTATTTGAATTTTTGAGATTTCACGTTTCGTAACTTGAATTTTCTTTCGTATCTAGAGACCAAAATTTACCGTGAAGGCGTTTCGTAACTTGGAATTTTCGTTTGTTGGGTCTTTCGTAAGGTGAGGTACTACTGTAATTATAATTTAATTATATAATTATATTATTAGAGTATTGGATCTCTGTTGGACTGTTAGTTGACGTTCCTGTGCCTTGTATTGTAAATAGTGTAATATTTGTGTAATATTTTCTTATTGAATACTTTTACATTTGATCCTTTTTTTTTAGGCCAAATTATCATCTGTCAAGGAACTACAGATGAAATATCTTCCTGCTCAATTCTGGCATATTTACAGAAAACTTCATCAATATGCAGTCACTCTGAAATAAATAAGTAAATAAATGAACAAATAAACAAACTAATAAAATAACTAAGCACAGATATACATAGAGGATAACACAAAGCAGTCCCCAGCACACACCACTGAAGGAGCGCAGTGTCCAGACTCACCGACAGTGCTGGAATGCGCAGGTGGGCACCCACCAGGTGGTTAAAGTGAGGAAATGTGCTCCAGGCCACGTAGTCCCCCTGAGCACTGGTGCTGGCCATCAATATTGCTTCGTACTGGAACCGCACCACCGGCTGCTCCTCGTACGTGCTTGTTTTCAGCCAAAAGCCTGGTTTAAAGCACATATCTCAGATTTGACTAATTTCTCTAAAACATAGTTAACATCATAACTATTTATAATTTACTCAACTTTTTTCTAGTTTGTAGGGATGAATAGGGATGGTTATCTAGATGCCAGAGAAACAAAAGACTGAAACCAATGAGATCGTTTCGGAAAAGAGTTAGCTAGTTAGCTCCTCCCTGCAGCAAGATATAAGCAAGTGTCTTACCAGCATTCTAATTAGAGCTGACGAAGCCTCTCGGATGAGCGGCGAAACGTTTTCAACCAAACATACGTGGTCCAGTTGACAAATTGAACTTCTCCTTTTATCATGGATTCTATCTGGACGACTGACGGACTTTTCACGCATAGTTTGGTAAAGTTTATCATTTTACTTAGCCTACTGGTTGGACATGCAAAACCTATGTAGAGGTATGTTACTAAGCAGCCCGCTAAATCAGCCCTTTCTGGTCAGACTGTTAAAATAAAGCTCAGATTAACGTCTAAGTTCAATAACAAAGCTTCTAACAGAGCAGTGCTTTCAGTTAGCTTCACACCCCCAGGGAATGTTGATGAAATGAACTGCAAAGTAGGCATCAATATTTTCCAACTTCTTCACCAACTTAACAAACTATGATAAATACACAGCACACACATGCACAGGTACTATCCCACCCAACCATGTCATAATTAGAAAAGTATATGAATTTGTCAAATGCACTTTAATACACACAGTGAGTGACGACCCTTTCCAAACTTAGAGCTTACCTTGGCTTCTGTAGGCCACGAGCAGAGGAGGGATGTATGTGAGGCAGAGGGCCACCACAGCAAACAGCGTGGCTTTAGTGCACACGCTGCTTCTGTACCGGATCAAAGCTGGATGAGAATACACTTCGTAGAAAGCCATTATACAGTGTCGTGCTTTGTAAACGCTCCCATTTAATATGGTCCAACTGCAATGCTAACGGCTAACGGTGCTGCTAAAATACAAAATGGGCTTAGAGTGAACCTGTCCAACACCAACAAATACGCGCTCATCTACCACAGCAGCAGCGGTGTTTTCTGTGCGACCCTCGAGCTACATTTGTTCATGGAAGCGTTCATCACCAACAGCGTGAGAGTTGTTTCTGTCCTGTGCGCGCCATGTTGAAGCGTCTCTCCGTTACCATGGCTGCCGCGGTTCCTCGAGGCGCATGCGCAATGGGAGCACTAATGGCGCGCACGAAAGAAACTGATTGAGAGGCTTCAGAGTAATCAGATGATCCAAGGATAACCTCCTGAGACCCGAACCATTCCTCTGTGTCCTTTATAGTGGACAGTGAATTAACCAGTCTGTCTTTTAAGTGTTTTGAGAAAGTCTTTAGTTTGGGGCTGCACTATGATTAATAACTCCATAAATACATAAATAAATACATAAATAAGAAATTAAAAGGGAGTCTAAAAACCTTTTCCGGTGACTGTAGAAGCTTGTCAGAGATGTTAGTCATAAAAAAAAAAGTTTTTAACATTAATTTAACATTAATTTAGCACTATTACTATCACTACTACTACTATTACTACTACTACTACTACCACCACTATCATCACTACTACGACTATAGTGGTGGTAGTAGTAGTAGTTGTGGTGTTAAAGGAAAAGTAACGTTTTTTACAATCTGAGCCTTATTTCGGTAATAAAACAAGTTGTTTTACTCACCCATATCACTTTGGTGTCATATGGAGCATTTCCGGAGATGTTTTAGATTAGCGTTAGGTTAACGCCGTTAGCCTAGCACGACTTATAGCCATAGCTCGGGGCATTCCCCGAGCATGTAATATGCCCCGTGCGGGCTCCAAATAACACAAACTTTAGCACTTTTCAAATCATAGAAGCTCGATGTCTTTAGTCTACGATTTCGTTTGGTCAAAAGTGGCTTGTAATCCGAGATTTAGCCATAGTTTCAAGTAGATGAGGACGCCAGTGCGCATGCGCGGAGTGTGCTCTCAGCTCCCGGACCCAAACATGGAATGCATAGCTGTAAACTATGGATAAATCTCGGATTACAGGCCACTTTTGATTCAAACGATTGATTGATTCAAACGAAATCGTAGAGTAAGACATCGAGCTTCTATGATTTGAAAAGTGCTAAAGTTTGTGTTATTTGGAGCCCGCACGGGGCATATTACATGCTCGGGGAATGCCCCGAGCTATGGCTATAAGTCGCGCTAGGCTAACGGCGTTAGCCTAACGCTAATCTAAAACATCTCCGGAAATGCTCCGTATGACACCAAAGTGATATGGGTGAGTAAAACAACTTGTTTTATTACCGAAATAAGGCTCAGATTGTAAAAAACGTTACTTTTCCTTTAAGTGTTTAGCCAATGTTATTGTGATGTCAAAATATGTGCCTTGTAATAATAAAAGATTTAAAAAAAAAAAAAAACTATGACTATTAGTCTCAAAACCAGTCACTGTGTCAGTGCAGTGTTGACTTCACATGGATTTAACATTATTACAGTCCATTACAGAGGACAACATTACGAAATGAAATTAACAAAATGTAAATTCTAAGGTGTTCATTTACCTCCAAATAGAAAACAAAAATAATAACAACAATAATAAATTAAATACACTTTTTTTCTTCGGGTCCCAGGAGGATAATGAGCTCTTATTATTGGCGTGTGTTTATATGTGTATTAGAATTTCAGTGTCAAGACAACTCATAACAGATTCTTCGGACACTCGCAGTTGTAGCTTGTAGGTTTGTAAATAAATCTTTTAATCTTTTACATTTTATCCTAGATCTTTGGTTAATCCTTCATATTTTATACTCACTGTATCAATAACAAAATCATGAATGGACCACTACCAGACCCTGCCGAAATATGCATCCCAACCAAAAAAACTATATATCGTACATGATATTAATAATATGTTATCAATACTGAGACTATAAAATAGGCACTCTCTTTTCGGCAGGACTCGATTCCTGATCTATAACAGGAAGGAACAAGCGTCATTCGCCCGTTTCAAGGAAACCATTTAGTGGCGTAAGGAGCAGCCTTGCACGTGTCTTGTAAAATACATATTGCACTTTATACTTTTAATGACTGTCCATGGGTTTCAAGCATAGACTACAGCCTACGGTTTCAGAGCAGACTTTGGAGGTGTACTGGTCTAGTTGCACAGGGAAGTTCCTATTTGATAGAAAATAATCTTTAGTGTGCATATAAATGTGATCAGGTTGTTGTATCTAGAGAGGGCAAGAAACTACTTAGAGTACTCTATGATGATGTGAATGACACTGGTACAATAGCCTAGTATTCAGACACTAAAGCTATTCACTGTTGTCTTTTATATACTGTACATAACCCGAGTCACACTGTTGTCATGATCAATGTTCCCTCTGAGCAGGTCTGGACTGGGACAAAAAAATGGCCCTGGCATTTTAGGCTTAGACCGGACCCTCATTATTAGTCCTGGTTTAGTTCTCGTTCAATCCTGTTTTAGTCCTGATTTAGACCTGATTAGTCCTGGTTTAGTCCTGGTTCAGTCCTGGTTCATTCCTGATTTAGTCCTGGTTCAGACCTGGTTTAGTCCTGGTTCAATCCTGATTTAGTCCTGGTTTTAGTCCTGGTTCAGACCTGGTTTAGTCCTGGTTCAGTCCTGGTTCATTCCTGATTTAGTCCTGGTTCAGACCTTGTTTAGTCCTGGTTCAATCCTGATTTAGTCCTGGTTTTAGTCCTGGTTCAGACCTGGTTTAGTCCTGGTTCAGTCCTGGTTCATTCCTGATTTAGTCCTGGTTCAGACCTGGTTTAGTCCTGGTTCAGTCCTGGTTCATTCCTGATTTAGTCCTGGTTCAGACCTGGTTTAGTCCTGATTCAGATCTGGTTTAGTCCTGGTTCATTCCTGATTTAGTCCTGGTTTTAGTCCTGGTTCAGACCTGGTTTAGTCCTGGTTCAGTCCTAGTTCATTCCTGATTTAGTCCTGGTTCAGACCTGGTTTAGTCCTGGTTCAATCCTGATTTAGTCCTGGTTTTAGTCCTGGTTCAGACCTGGTTTAGTCCTGGTTCAGTCCTGGTTCATTCCTGATTTAGTCCTGGTTCAGACCTTGTTTAGTCCTGGTTCAATCCTGATTTAGTCCTGGTTTTAGTCCTGGTTCAGACCTGGTTTAGTCCTGGTTCAGTCCTAAATTGTGGGCTGGTCTCTAAGTAAAAAAAAAAAAAAAAAAAAAAAAAAAGAAGGGTATCGGCCCCTAGGACTGTCGGCCCACCGGGAAAATGCCCGGTATGCCCAATTACCAGACCAGGCCTGCCTCTGAGGTGCACACATGCGCAATTGCGCACTGCCCAGACGTTCAGCGTGCACATCAAATTCTTTTCAGCGCATAAAATAAAATCTAACTTGAACTCAGTGCTGGTTTGACACACGGAATCCAGTCTGATAGATTCAGTTTGCACATGTGAATGTGCACATGCGTTAGGGACAAGCCAACTACAAACAGATTCATTTCGACTGCATTTCGCTCGCTTCCTTCAGTATCACCGTAGTTGTCCTGCACATCTCCGAACAGTGACAGGAGCGCTGCCGCACACACTCCACGTAGGGAAGAACAGAAGAGGAGACAGGTAGAGCCATAATGTAATCCTCGGCTGTTTTCTTTTTTCTGTCCCAGTCAGTTTTTTGTGAGCCAAAAAAAAAAACGGGACTTTCCTCAAAGTGTGAATCCTCTCCCCAGAGCGTTATTCCACAGAGCTCTGACACACACAAAATTACTTAAATAGGCTGATGATTAAAAAGCAAGATATAAACTGATAAAAATGTATACTTATTTTGGAGATCACTATTTTGGGAAAGACTCATCATCTTATAGTGGCCTGTAGGTCCGACAATCCCTGAAAAAATCAGCTATATGCAGACTATATATTTATCAAGCTGAAAAAATCTCTCTTCATGTGGTTTTACAGGTTTATACACTATAATTTAATTTTATGTATGTATGAGGTTATTTTTCAAATATTGTAATGTTCAATGTTTCACTGACCACAGCAGGACCCTCACACTGACATACAACATGTACAAAGCTCATGAACAGATTTTTCTCTTTGTCATTCTAAGCGGACCAAAAAAATCTGTTGTATTAAAAGTAATCTAACGGAAATAACTGAAGTAATTTGATGAATAACCTGTAACTTGCAATGATCTCAGGTGTGATACTGGTGTGGCCACAGTGTGTATGTTGGATGTCGCTCACGGGGGTCCAAGGAACGCTCAGGGAGTTAGTGTGTTTGCTCAGACACATGACAAATTAGGAGGAACATTGGTCATGATATTGTAATTTTGTAGCCTAAAATCTGACACTACTTGCAGTGTTGTATCATTTCCTCCATTATGCATGTCCATTTTATTTAAAGTAGGTTTGAACATTGTAGTCAAAATTCAAGTTATGTTATTCATTTATCTGGATTTTGCTTGCTTATTTTTATTCTACTGCTGTTCTGTCAAATGACGCCCCCATTGTGGGACTAAAAAATGTTCCCTTAACATCTTAAAACATGACACTGACTTTCCAAACTACACAGAATGCTAGTCACTGATTGCTGCTCTATATGGTACATCTTTCACCAGTGACTGCATACTGAAACATTTTTGAAATGGAGTCCCAGGGACTGGTGGTACTTTGAAAGATGGAGACACTATAATAAGATTGGCCACAATATGTCACAATATGATTATTACTTAAATTAGCAGTAAAACTGACTATGATGACCCCTGATTATCCAATAGGCTGCATAAGCAAAAGACAGAACTGGGCAAAAATGGCCTGATTGGTAATTTATAACATATGGTACAGAGATAGCAACTAACCTATCTGGGATGTCAAAATTATAATGCAGATCATTCAAGTCACAATATATTTGTATTAAAAAAAAATATATATATATATATAAGTCTTTATTTGGTCTCACACAATGACACACGGGAGAAATTTGACTTCTGCATTTGACCCATCCTTTTCAGGAGCAGTGAGCAGCCATCTTTTGGCGCCCAGGGGGCAGTACCGTGAAGGGTCTTGCCCAAGGACCCACACTGGCTAGCTCATTAGCTCATTGCCGAGGGGGGGATTTGAACCCACACCCCCCCGGGGAAAGTCAGTGACTTACCAGTTACCAGAGCCAACCAGCCGGCATATATATATATATATATATATATATATATATATATATATATATATATAGTATGTATATATATATATATATATACACTGTATATATATATATATATATATATATATATATATATATATATATATATATAAAATCAACAATTTTATCAGTGATAAAGTTGGTGTGACATGAGATCAGTTCAGATAACCACGACAGAGATCATGTAATCAATCTCCCTGTGAAGAGGCCAGGCCCACCCTGTGACCCACAAACGCTGTAAGGGCTGTCCTGCCACGACACCACAAGGACACACTCCTGTTGTTTATTCAGTAAACATGCTAGTCACATATGTGCCTCTCCACATGTAGGATCCACTCACTCACTGCACACCAACCCTGAGCCAAGAATCCATTGGTCATTACTGGTTGTCCCAGTAAGGAAATCCATCCTCTACATTTGACCCATCCTTCAATAGTGCTGGAGACAACTGACAGTGAGTGCAGCTGTGCAGGTCTTCAAGACACATGTTGAAATGCATGGTGTACGGTACCTCGCTGGAGGGTTAGCCTGTTGTACATACCATGTTGTAGTGGCACAACAAAAGAGACATTGATCTTTCTTTATCACTGTAATAATGGCTCACTTTTACAGGCAACTGTGTTGGGGATAACATTTCACACACAGCCTCTCCATTACAGCAGGTGTACACAGTTATAAGATCATTCATATACAGCGGAGGAAATAAATATTTGATCCTTTGCTGATTTTGTAGGTTTGCCCACTGACAAAAAATGAACAGTCTATACATTTTAATGGTAGGTTTATTTTAACATTGAGAAATAGAATATTAAAAAGAAAATCCAGAAAAGAACTTTATAGAAAATATATAAACTGATTTGCATTTTATTGAGTGAAATAAGTATTTGAACCCTTTAGCCAAAAATGACTTGGTACTTGGTGGCAAAACCCGTTTGCAGCACAGACGTCAGACGTTTCTTGTAGTTGATGACCAGATCTGTACACATATCAGAAGGAATTTTGGTCCACTCTTCTTTGCAGATCATCTCTAAATCATTAAGGTTTCGTGGTTGTCGCTTCAGCTCCGTCCATAGGTTTTCTATCGGGTTAAGGTCCAGAGACTGGCTGCCACTCCATGACCTTAATGTGCTTCTTCTTGATCCACTCCTTCATTGCCTTGGCTGAATGTTTTGGGTCACTGTTGTGTTGGAAGACCCGTCCACAACCCATTTTCAGGAGGTTGTCACTCAGGATTTTAACAGTACATGGCTCCGTCCATCCTCCCGTTGGCATGGTGAAGTTGTCCTGTGCCCTTGGCAGAAAAACACCCCCAAAGCATAATGTTTCCACCTCCATGCTTGACGGTGGGGATGGTGTTCTTGGGGTCATAAGCAGCATTTCTCTTCCTCCAAACACACCAAGTTGAGTTAATGCCAAAAGCTCGATTTTGGTCTCAACTGACCACAGCACCTTCTCCCAATCACTCTGTAAATCATTCAGGTGTTCACTGGCAAACTTCAGGCGGGCCTGCACATGTGCCTTCTTAAAGGAAAAGTAACGTTTTTTACAATTTGAGCCTTATTTCGGTAATAAAACAAGTTGTTTTACTCACCCATATCACTTTGGTGTCATATGGAGGATTTCCGGAGATGTTTTAGATTAGCGTTAGGCTAACGCCGTTAGCCTAGCGCGACTTATAGCCATAGCTCGGGGCATTCCCCAAGCATGTAATATGCCCCGTGCGGGCTCCAAATAACACAAACTTTAGCACTTTTCAAATCATAGAAGCTCGATGTCTACTCTACGATTTCATTTGAATCAAAAGTGGCCTGTAATCCGAGATTTATCCATAGTTTACAGCTTTGCGTTCCATGTTTGGGTCCCGGGAGCTGAGAGCACACTCCGCGCATACGCACTGGCGTCCTCATCTACTCGAAACTATGGCTAAATCTCGGATTACAGCGTTAGCCTAACGCTAATCTAAAACATCTCCGGAAATGCTCCATATGACACCAAAGTGATATGGGTGAGTAAAGCAACTTGTTTTATTACTGAAATAAGGCTCAAATTGTAAAAAACGTTACTTTTCCTTTAAGGAGGGGGACCTTGTGAGCACTTTAAAGGGATATGCCACCCCCAGGGGAAATTTGGGCATCTCCCCACAGTCCAGAGACTAAAATAAGTGGTGGAAAGCGTTTTCCTGCTCACCCAGCCATTGTCCGAGTCTGTCGCCACTGACCGCCGCGGTATCTGGTGCTCCTCCGCCTTAGACTGGAGTCTAACGGCGCCAGAGAAAGATTTCGGCCAAAAGGAATTAATTTGCTCGATGCGTTTTCCAATTACTTTCTGTGTAGTGCGCATTCATATCGAGTGCAAATAAATGTGCAAATCAACACGGAGAGCTTGACTTGGTCATTTTGGGTGGGAACTATTTTCCAGTGCAGAAGAATACAGTGGAATCACGCAGCACGCTGCCAGGGGAATCCCAGTTACGCACCGGGAAGGGAGTTCCCCTGTTGCACAACGTGGTGTTAAAATAAAATAAACCTCCCATTAAAATTATAGACTGTTCATTTCTTTGTCAGAGTAAACCTACAAAATCAGCAAGAGATCAAACACTTCCACTGTGAAACCATAAAACCAATATAAAAATATATACAGTTATATAAAATTTAAATATTAGATCCCAAAATTGAACCTTGTGGAAAGCACACTCAAAATACATGCATTTTCACATATTACCTTTATTGTTATCTGTAAATAAGTGGTTAGACAGTCCAGTCCTGCTCCTCTTATCCCATATGATAACCATTTTGAAATAAGGATAAAAAGATGTATGGTGTCAAATGCCTTCTTTAAATCATTGAAAACCCTGACTATAGAATTCAATTTCTGCTCTGATGTCTTCTACACTTTTCAAAACAGTTTAATGATGCACATGCACATTTTGATGTGATTTGAAAGCCTGTGAGTGTACATGGACAAAGATAAGTTAAGCAGGCCGCTGATCCCAGCTTTGTTTAAATCACTGCCTACACATTTTCTCCTGGGTAAGCCAGTGCAATCTGAGGCAAAGTTACCATCTTTATGGACTGAGCAGGATGCCTCACTTCAAGAATGCATGTTTTCCACAAATTTGGCCTTTAGCTTGGCCTGGTGGACACGGAGATGGATCGAAATTTCTAACAAAAGTAAAACCAACTGCCTGAATACAAGCATGAGGCAGACCCTCCTCCAGAAAAGCCACCCAGCGCACCACAAATGACATTATCGCTCAGTTTATTGAAAAAAAAAAAACAGTGCTTGCGCTAAGTAGTACACAGACTAAGGCACCATGGTGGTATGCTTGTCCTCACAGAGGTGGTGTGTGTCCAGTGAAGAGCAGGAGGCTGCGGTCAGAGCGGGGCCAAAGAGGGAAGGCCTGTGTGCGCAGATGGGCCCATGCGTCCTGGTACTCCACACATGAAGCTTTGTAGTCCCAGTATGTGCACAGCCCCTGAGCCCTACAAGAATAAATAAATAAAATTCAGATTTGACCCGCAATGTCACCATTTTACTCAGGAAACATCAATATTTACAAGATGACATTTGCATATTTACAAGAGAGAAAGAAATAGGAAGTGGATTTACAAAAGTCAGGGTGAAAAGGGTGACAATGACAAGTTTATTTTAGTCTACCATGAAGGTGGTGAGGCTTTTTTTTTTTTTTGGAAATATAGAGGGTTTGTCATTGAGCAAGTAGTCTCTGGTCACCACCTTGTCTCAGAGTGGGACTGAAGGAGAAGGAAAAGGAAAGATGACAAGAAGGGAGCATAGGACAAAATAGTTATGTTTTAATTTTGTAGGAGGAGCTCACAAAACAAAAGAGACTAATTTAAAGAGCATCTTGCCCCGAGTCATCCCGCTGTGTAGACATTTAGGTAAGGCAAACCTAGGTAAATGCTGGCACCTCCTGCTGGACATGGAGAGGAATTATAATTATAATTACAGTGGTACCTCACCTTACGAAAGACCCTACATACGAAAAATCCAAGTTACGAAACGCCTTCACGTTAAATTTTGGTCTCTAGATACGAAAGAAAATTCAAGTTACGAAACGCGAAATCTCAAAAATTCGAATAATGCGCGCTCAGATGCACGCCCCGCTGTTATCCCCGCTCAACGAGCACCTTTCTCGGCCTGTTAGCTCACAGTGTCAACCTCCTGGCTCTTGAGTCGGATAGAACCAGAGCCAGCCCCGGGGAAAACCTCGCGGTCGTGCCCGCTCAAAGAGCATCTTTCTCGGCCTCTTAGCTCTAGCGCCGAACACGCAAGGAGCGCGGAGACAGGAGCACCGCGAGCACGACATAGAACCGCGGCGAACACGCAGTGTGGCCTGTAGCGCCCGACCGGCGGTCGGGCGCCGGTCGTCATTCCCCGACCGGCGTCTCTCTCTCGCTCTCTGGCCCCATCGCGCGCCTAGACGGCAGAGCACAGAGCGCTTCTCCTGGTTTGCGTAACCAGACTCTGATTCAACTGTTCCCTGCCTATAAACTTTTCTCCGTGATCTGGATGTTTCCCTCCCTGGGGCGTACGAGGGTGCCCACTTGGACAGTTGAATCAGAGTCTGGTTACGCAAACCAGGAGAAGCGCTCCGTGCTCTGCCATCTAGGCGCACGCTGGGGCCAGAGAGCGAGAGCCAATCAGGACGCAGAACACAAAGTTACACTATAAAAAATGTTACACTATAAAAAAAAAACCTTGGAACGAATCAGGCCTTTTCCATTGAAATAGCTACTCAACTTACGAAAAATTCACGTTACGAAACCACTTCTGGAACGAATTAATTTCGTAAGGTGAGGTACCACTGTAATTACATCATGTACAACACACGTTAGAAACATGCATTCTCCTAGCACTAAACAATGCTAATCACATAATTCCTGATATATATAACATAATATGAATAGAAACAATCTATAGACTGTGTTAGACTGTGTGATATCACAACATTCTAAAACCCCTTTAGTGTAAAAATGAAGGGTATGACTTTATTGATCTCACACAGGAGAAATTCTTCTCTGCATTTAACCCATCCTGTTATTAGAAGCAGTGGGCAGCACATTACTGCGCCCGGGGACCATCTCCATGATCTTCTTGCTTCGGTTTGGTCAGGACCACAGCTGGAGGATTTTACCTATGGCGCATGTTTTGGGTTCATATGGAGGGTATGGAGGGTAGGTCGGAGTTCTGCAATGGAATGAGCTGTTTGATTGCAGATTTGTTTGTTCTGTTAGGTTCATTAGGTCTTCTGATATAATTATACTATGACCAGACCTCTGTTTCTGTCTCCGTGACAGTTTGGGCTGCACTTTGCTGTCAAGAAGTGTCTTGTGATGTTGCTACACTGATTTTGGCAACATCTACCTACTTGGCGAAAATGGAGTGGTTGTCCTACAACTGAAGCAAGATTCAGTTTGAATGAGTTATATCTGTAGATAAAATTAAAAAATCATAGTGCTTTTCCGCAAGTATTTTTCCAGTAAAGTGAGTTTGTCCATTGAAATTTGATTTGATTTTGATATCCTTTATTTATCCCCGTAAGGAAATTATTTCTCTGCATTTGACCCATCCTTTTCAGGAGCAGTGAGCAGCTCATCTTTCAGGCGCCTGGGGGGCAGTAGCGTGAAGGGTCTTGCCCAAGTCCCGCGGGTGAAAGTCAAGCGACTTACCAGTTGAGCTAACCAGCCGGTAAAATCACATGATGTTCCATCTCTCTTGCGCTTGTTATATTGGCCCGCTCTTATCTCTGTAGTTTTGAATGTGAACACTCTTAAGGTCCTACTATGTGTTGGCTGTAAGGAGGTTTTCGAAAAGTTCCCAGGAGATCACTAGAATACTTGAGCACACACACAAGACATCTAAAATCTCTTTAGGCACATTTTTGATAAGGGAACAACATTATAGAATGCTAGAAAGCATCATAAAAAATCTGCATCATACCTCTCTGAGGTTACAGTTTAGGCTGCATTTACCTGAGGGAGAGGGGACGTTCAGAGGGCGTTGTGGCGGCCATGACAGACAGGAAGGATTCGAAGAGGTTCCTTTTACACAGCAGAGACCTGTCCAAACACACAGACCTCATGTAGGGTACTCACTTACCACAGATATCCATCCAAATACACAGCCCTCATAATCCAAAAACGTTAATTTTGTCTTCTTTTATACATTAGCATTTTTTAAAGACATTACAGCAGGAGATGTATTCACCTTGTTGACATGTTTCTATAAGCCATCTTCAGTCACTGTCACTGCTTTTGGTGATGTGTTGTATATCAGTTGGTACTTCCTGTAGGTGTGGTCAGCTAGATGGCCCTGGCCGCTCAGATTGACCACAAGGGTGTAAGGGGAAAAAATCGTTTCAATGATATATCGCAGTACTTCATTGCACAAACTTTGAATCAAAATGCATGTGAATTTGTTTCAGGTGTAGTGGACTAGATTATTAGAAGTAATCATTTAAAAATCACCATATATTGTCTATTGTTTTAGTATGGGGATATATCCTGATGTACCAAATCATGACATACATATCATGATATGTATTGTATCATCAGACTCAAGGTAATGAACACCCCTACTGACCACACCTCTTGTTGCCAGTGGTCACTGGAAGTACCAACACCTGATATACAACACATCACCACCAAAACTGGTGACAATTCTGAAGAAGGCTTGCAGCTAGCAACTAAAACATCAACAAGATAAATACATCTCCTACTGTATTGTCTTCAAAGGCCCTATATTACACAAAAATTGACTTTTGTGAGATTTAGAGTGTTAGAACTCTGTTACCTCCTCAAAAACATACCCGGAGATGTGTCTCATTCACACTTGTTTGAATATTATTAGTCTACATCTTCAAAGCTCTGTTCCACCTTGTGATGTCATGATGTGCCAGTTTTCAAGTTAATTGCTACCTTTTACCTTCAGTTCCGTAAAGATTGGCAATTCCAGGGCTGAAATTACAAGTACGTTATTCTAGTGAAGGTGTATTGAATTTAAAAACACAGTGGAGCAGTTCGGTGACAACTCTGAAGATGGTTTGCAGCCAACACCTCCGACTGTATTGTCATCTTTAAAAAGAATCCAAGATACTAAGACAGCTCTCTTGCGAGATACTCCCTGCAGTCCCACCTGGCTTTCGCTGTGCCCAGGGCTTTCTTGGTGACTCCATGCTTATAGCCATTGGCAGTGACATCTAATGGTTTCTCAGGCACTTTGCACCAACTGATGGCTATTTCAGAGAAGAAAATAAAAACATCAAAATTTAATTTGCCTCAGAGATCTATATGCGATGATCCTAATGTACCTGCACCACAGGGGGAAACCCGGCCTTGGCCTGCCTGGTGATGCCGCTCTGCCTGGGCCTGGCTGAAGGGAAACTCCAGACTGGACTGAAGGAACACTGGTGATGTGACAGAGAATCCAGCGGGGAGATCGGAAACATGGGAACACCTGTAAGGCAGTTTTTAGTTTTTTTTTTAAATTACCATGTTATAATGCCATTCCCTCATCAAAAACATGCCTGAAGAGGTTTTAGATGTTCATCAGTTGCATCAGTTGTGCAAAAGAAGGAGAGAAGAAAAGAAAAAAAATACAGGAAGTAGAAGGAAAAAAAGACCTTGGCCTATATCATCATCAACATGGTAAATTCTAAATTCTAAAAATTCTAAATTCTTGCATGCAAATTGTCCCATCTAGGGACAATTTACATGCAAGAAAAGCATTTTTTTCTGACAGAATACACAATGATTTAATAAAATGTGTTGTCATTTATTTGTATTGGTCTAATCACAACTATTGTGTAATTTAGACTAGTTTTGACCCTTGTGAACATTATGGTTGCTAGATAACAGTTATGGAATTACCTGAAGTAAATTACACAATAGTTATGATTTGACAATAAAAATAGACAGATTTATTTGGTTAAATTAAGGTTTAACCTGTCAGAAAAATGCCTTCCTTCTACATAAACTGTTCCTGTATTTTAACTGATGTAAAACTATCATAAATATTTACCAGAAGTGCCATCACACCAAACCAAGAATTTGAAAAGCATGTTAATCTGTCAAATAGGTAATAGACGATAACAAACAATAGACAACAATAGACCCAATAACCCTAAAGCAGATTTATACTACAAAAACTTGTGTATATTTAAAAATCATGAGCTAATGTAGTACTTAGTTTACATCTGTAATGAGTCATAAAAGTTATTAATTCAAACCTTTATGGCTCAAATCTTATATAGCCAACAAAAATTTCCCAGTAGTGCAAAGAAAATGTACACACAACAAATACTGACCCCCTTTTAAGCTCTACCTACCGTAAAGTCACAGCTCTTTGCATGGCTTCCTCACTGTATGCACATTTTCCCACAACAATGGTCGTAAAGTAGATGGCCCCCTGCAGGTAATGGGACAGGAGGGCACCCTGAAAACCCAGGACAGTCCAGCGGGCAAGCTTATCACTACAGGACAGAGACAAGGTAGGCTCCCCTCGACCTGGCTTTAGTCGTAGGAGCCCTGTGCTGTGGTATCCAGCTCCGGGCAGCAGTGGGTCGGAGGGCCCTCCCGGTACACACTTAGCCCCTGTCCTGTGCACATCAGCTGCATGTCCTAGGACACTCTGAGTCTCTGTCCTGTGGGGGTCAGGTGTACCCCCCTGCAGCTTCTCTGCTCCTATCCTGTGAAGGTCAACTGTGCCTCCATGAACTCTCTCAGCTCCTGTCGTGTGGGGGTCAGCTGTGCCTCCATGAACTCTCTCAGCTCCTGTCGTGTGGGGGTCAGCTGTGCCTCCATGAACTCTCTCAGCTCCTGTCGTGTGGGGGTCAGCTGTGCCTCCATGAACTCTCTCAGCTCCTGTCGTGTGGGGGTCAGCTGTGCCTCCATGAACTCTCTCAGCTCCTGTCGTGTGGGGGTCAGCTGTGCATCCATGAACTCTCTCAGCTCCTGTCGTGTGGGGGTCAGCTGTGCCTCCATGAACTCTCTCAGCTCCTGTCGTGTGGGGGTCAGCTGTGCCTCCATGAACTCTCTCAGCTCCTGTCGTGTGGGGGTCAGCTGTGCCTCCATGAACTCTCTCAGCTCCTGTCGTGTGGGGGTCAGCTGTGCATCCATGAACTCTCTCAGCTCCTGTCGTGTGGGGGTCAGCTGTGCCTCCATGAACTCTCTCAGCTCCTGTCGTGTGGGGGTCAGCTGTGCCTCCATGAACTCTCTCAGCTCCTGTCGTGTGGGGGTCAGCTGGACCCTGTTGCACACACTCAGCACCTGTCTGCTGTGCGTAGGGCTTGATGCGGGGAAGTTTAGAGTGGGAGACCTCTGCACTCTCTGATGCTTTTCTCTTCATTGAGCCACTGATGGAAGGACAAGGCGGCACAGGCCCCTGAGTCATGGGGATAATGGAAGCATCACCACCTGACATAAACAAAAATAATTACCAGCCTATTAATACTTATTTGGATGTCATATAGACAAATGTAGAAAATGTTATGCTGCTTTTGGTGACTGTGCATTACTCCGGTTGAAGAGATGTTCATTCTCCTTTTATAGAAACTGATACATTGCAGCTCATGTCATAAACATTCCCAGGGGGTGTGATGTAGACATGGTCTGACTGAGGCTTTGTAAAACTTTAATCAGAGATTTATTTTAACACAGTGTGACAAGAAAGAAGTGACTTAGTTGGAACTATAATAGTTCAGTGAGAATATCTGTGCTGTTCAACAAGTCCCTCTCAAATAACATTAGCATTACAGTCACAAGCTAACTAGCATTAACCAGCAGTTTTTAGGGTTGGGCAATGTCTCCTTAACTGGCAGTTGATGGACAATGATATTGGGGGTGGAGTGGAGCAGACTGAGGGTGTGGTTTGGCGTGTTCAGTGAATTGCCAGAATTGTAAAAATAAATATCAAACCGCCAGTCCACTGAAAACAACATGTAACATGCTCAAGACTTCTTTTATTTGGAAAATCTATTAGGATGATAAATGCTTAACAGGATGGATGCCCTCCCACAGCAGAGCACAGCCCCTCACCCTCTTCCTGTATGGGCTTCGCACTGCTCTGTAGTTTGGTTTGATCTGGATCTGTACAAAAGCTGCTCATTCACATGAGGCGATGTCCTAAAGTGTTTTCTTACCCTGTCTGTCGTCCTAATGCTGCTATGTCAGATTTCCTCACATCCTCGTACCCTTTCTGTCATCAGCTCCATTTAACTCCATGACTAAATTATTCCCATTGTGCCACTTTGGTTATTTTATAAAGTTAGTTGCCAGTAGGTAGGCTACCATCAGAGCTGTAGAAAACTGTGCACGGAGCCGTGTCCCTCTGACAGGGATCAGCGCGCACATACACACACAGCTCAGGGCTGAACAGACGCACGTCTCATATGTGCTGCTCTCTTGGCTGCAGCGGTCAGGAGAGTTTTGTACAGCGGCTCAAGAAACGTATAGTGCACATGAGTACTGCTCTGTACAGACACCTGTGCATCCTGCTTTGTGCACTCATAATGCATATCAGTCACTTTGTGGGGCAAATTCATGTCGTGCAGTCACTCTCCCCGTGTGTTCATGGTTTAATCCATGTCTCTGCGCAAAGCGGTAACATCAGAAATATTTACACTGGGTTCCAAATTATTATGCAAATTATATTTTTCTCTGATTTTGCCAAATTGTCAATATAAATGACAGTCATCATAATTTAAGTCATCAACCTTTATTCAATAATTTGAATATTATTGAATAAACCTCCCAATGATAACAGTATTTTTTTCTAAAATAAAAACTTAAAATGCACTGTTCCAAATTACTATGCACAACAGAGTTTCAAACTATGTTATTGTTGCAAAGAACTGAAAATGGTGATTTGTTTATTTTTCAATTTGAAGCATTAACATATTACTGAAATCAAAAGCTGAAATCTGAAATCAGAACATCGTAACAGGTCAAGTTACATTTTAACACAGAACCCCTTATTTGACAGGAGCTTCACAATTCTTACATCCATTTAACCTGTGAGTTTGTGGATAGTTTCTGCTTAAATTTCTTTGCAGGATCTCAGAATAGCCTCCCAGAGCTGCTGTTTGGATGTGAACTGCTTCCCGCCCTCATAGATCTTTGACTTGAGGAGCTCCAAAGGTTCTCAACAGGGTTAAGGTCAGGGGAGGATGGAGACACACCACGAGTTTCTCTTCTTTTATGCCCATAGCAGCCAATGATGCAAAGGTTTTCCTTGCAGCATGAGATGGTGCATTATCATGTATGAAGATGATTTTGCTATGGAAAGCATGGTTCTTCTTTTTGTCCCATGCCCCAGCCTTGTTGGGACATGGTGTCCATCCACCAACCATCCATCACTCCATCCATTGAAGTGACTTTATTGATCTCACACAGGAGAAATTCTTCTCTGCATTTAACCCATCCTGTTATTAGGAGCAGTGGGCAGCACATTACTGCGCCCTGGGACCATCTCCATGATCTTCTTGCTTCGGTTTTGGTCAGGACCTAAGTTGGAGGATTTTACCTATGGTGGATGTTTTTTGGGTTGCATCTGCATCTGCACCATCCAGGGTTGCACGGCACTCATCAGTGAACAAGACTGTTTGAAAATGAGTCTTCATGTATTTCTGGGCACACTGGAGCCATTTCTGCTTGTGAGCTTTGTTTAAGGGTGGCCGGCTAGAAGGTTTATGCTGCAAGCCTCTGGGGGATTCTACACCTTGATGTTTGCAGGACTCCAGAGACACCAGCTGCTTCAAATATCTGTTTGCTGCTTTGTAATGGCATTTTCACAGCTGCTCTCTTAATTCAATGTATTTGTCTGGCAGAAACCTTCCTCATTGTGCCTTTATCTGCACAAATCCGTGTGTGCTCTGAATCTGCTACAAATCTGTTAATAGTATGATGATCACACTTAAGTTCTTGTGAAATATCTAATGTTTTCATACCTTGTCCAAGGTATTCAACTATTTCACGCTTTTCAACACTTCCCCATATTGCTTGAAAATGCTGCTCTGCTTAATAATGTGGAAAGTCATTCTTATCCAAGTCGTTTTTCCTTTGAACGCACCGGGCAAACTCATTGGCACAGGTGTGTGTGTTTGATTTCACTGAGACACAAGACCAGCCATGAGTTTCACAGAAAAACTAAACATTTGACCTTTATGACACTTTAACACAATTTGCATAATAATTTGGAACGCGGTGTATAGGACATAATCCATGAGACATCCACCTGTGTAGGACCAAATGCAGTGGACACCTGTGAGATGAGAATGTGAGCGGTCAGTGGTCAGCAGTAGCAGCAGTGGACACTTGTACCTCAGGTGAGAGATGCGGTGGCGGATTGCCAGGACAGGCGAGAGAGGGTACGACCAGGGGGAGAGCGGCAGGTCTGCTGTGGGATGGGCCATCACAATGGTGACGTCGCCCATAGCGTTCAACTGCACTCAGATGAAGCTCCTGATGCTAACAGTTACAGGGGTGGATTTTGAACCAGGCTCCATATTTGGAAATCCAACCGGGAGTATCATAGCAACCACAAGAGCCAGTCACATTAAATGTGCCCGCCCCCTCACTGGAAAGCAGCAAGGGGGCTTACTTAGCAACGAAACACACTAGCTGTCAATCAAACCTGTTGCTAACGCTAGTGGGAGGGACCTCGGGGAATGAAGGCATCTGATTGGTCCGTTATTTATGTTCATATCTTGATTTAGGGACAAAATAGTGAAATGAACAATTCAGGATCATGTAGAGTGGGTTAATATGAACATTTTAAGACCAAAATGACAAGGCTCAAAGCAGCAGTTACAGAGAGAAGGACCACAATATTCCAATGCAAGTCAATGGGAGCCAGGGTCAGTAGAAGCCGAGAGAGCCGCATGTGAACTCCCTATCTGGAATGCGGCGGCTAGCACGTTAACTACACTATATTACCAAAAGTATTCGCTCACCCATTCAAATGATCAGAATCAGGTGTCCTAATCACTTGGCCTGGCCACAGGGCTTGGCCCCTTAGTTCCAGTGAAAGAAACTTTGAATGCTTCAGGATACCAAAACATTTTGGACAATTCCATGCTCCCAACCTTGTGGGAACAGTCTGGAGCGGGCCCCTTCCTCTTCCAACATGACTGTGAACCAGTGCACAAAGCAAGGTCCATAAAGACATGGATGACAGAGTCTGGTGTGGATGAACTTGACTGGCCTGCACAGAGTCCTGACCTGAACCCGATAGCACACCTTTGGGATGAATTAGAGTGGAGACTGGGAGCCAGGCCTTCTCGACCAACATCAGTGTGTGACCTCACCAATGCGCTTTTGGAAGAATGGTCAAAAATTCCTATAAACACTCTCCTCAACCTTGTGGACAGTCTTCCCAGAAGAGTTGAAGCTGTAATAGCTGCAAAAGGTGGACCGACATCATATTGAACTCTATGGGTTAGGAATGGGATGGCACTTCAGTTCATAGTATGAGTCAAGGCAGGTGAGCGAATACTTTTGGTAATATAGTGTATGTCTATTCATATATACGGTCTATGATATATACCAAAATAATTTTGTGTGGAAAATAAATTGGTCCATCTGGTAAGTACTGAGATAATGTAATGTTGCCAATGTGCTGTACAACCTTGTTTCATGTATGAATCTATGGACACTACCAGTCAAAATTAAATGTTTATCTCTTTGTGCTTCCTACATTCTACATTTTATATACAGAAGACATCAAATATATAAAGCAAGATGTATATAATTATGAAGCAAAGAACAAATTGAGTTTAATGAGTTTAATTTTTTGCTACATTTCATATGTGTCATTCATAGTTTTGATGCCCTCAGTGAGAATGAACAATATAAGTAATTATGGACATAAAGAAGACACAAAATTGAAATAGTGTGTCCAGACTTTTGATACTTTTGGTGGTGTACGTAGGTGTGGATGAACAGATGGGTTGGTGGATGGATGAAAACTCACAGGGTGTTTGGCTGGTGAAGAACACAAATGAGACTTCAGGCCTGAGCCTAAACCTGGTCTCGTGGGCTCCAACCAGGGGCTCCAGCACAGCACTGCCTCTGCCAGACACAGCCCGCAGCAGCTCCTCCAACAGGTACCTGCCCAGAAGACACTGTAAGTCTACACAGCCAGGGTCCTCTACTGCTGCCTCTGCTCTTTACCAATTCTCCAAGATCAGCTCATTCAGTCATGATGAAAATATACTCTACAAACACAAGGCATTTTCAGGAGCTTTTTAGCAATGTGACAAATGTGAAAAAATTTGGCTTCATTCACATTGCCATCTTGGCTAGCACCCCTTTATGACTTTTGACATTTTTGCTTTAATTTCTAATGCTATATATATATATATATATATATATATATATATATGTATACACACACTCAACAAAAATATAAACGCAACACTTTTGTTTTTGCTCCCATTTTTCCTGAGATGGACCCAAAGATCCAAAATTCACTCCAGATACACAACACTACCATTTCTCTCAAACATTGTTCACAAATCTGTCCAAATGTGTGACAGCGAGCACCTCTGCCCCGCCGAGACAATCCACCCCACCTCACAGGTGCGCCACATCAAGATGCCGATCCGACATCATGACCAGTGCACAGGTGCACCCCAGACTGCCCACAATAAAAGGCCACCCCGAAATGTGCATTTTTTTTTTTTTTGCTTTATTGGGGGTCTGGGGACTCAGAACCAGTCAGTATCTGGTGTGACCACCATTTGCCTCATGCAGTGCAACACATCTTCTTCGCATAGAGTTTATCAGATTGTCAGTTGTGGCCTGTGGAATGTCTGTTCAAAAGCTGTTACAGCACAACAAATTTATGCTAGCGCCAAACGCTGTTGCACGCAGCGGAATGGGAGAAATGCAGGTCCGAACAGAATGAAAATAACAGTCCCTAAAACATTTTGCAAACTGTTTGCAGTATGATAAGCACGGCACACGACGGCGGAAGGCAATCACACACGCCGTTGTATGTTTTACCAAAAACATCAGGGCTTTCAAGTTTTGAAGTTTGGTTGGAGTGAGATTTTTTTTTTTTTTTTTGGTGCAGTGCGCGCTTAGCTGAAACGAGACTCTACAGTCTCACGACAACAGAACAATCTACTTTCTGAGTGGCTGAAAAGGGCGTGGTGCCTAGATAACCCTTCTGAGCCACACAGACCGATGTTCTGGGCCAGGCCCGGATCTAGACTGCACAGATTGGGGGGGCATTTCAAAATTTTGGTGAGGCAGTGTGGAGTTTCATGTGGAACATTTTTCTTCCAATTCAGGGGTGGCTTGGGGCCCATTAATTATTAATGGTGTATCAGAGGTGGAGGGGGAGGTGGCGATCATATGGGGCTTAGCCCAGACGGGGGGTGTGGGGGTCCTCCCCCAGAAAATATTGGATTTCTTAGATGCAATTTCCTACATTCTAGTGCATTTTAGATTGACCATAGCCTATCTCTGGTGTGTTCAGTTGATATCCTACACAGTCCCAGTTCCCAGACAGTTGGGCCACGGCCCTGTGGTTAAGAAGCTGTTCTAATGTATGGCCAGCAGAGCATTAACCTATCAAAGGTATGGCCAGGCTATTACTACTATTACTGTTCAAACTGTCCCTACCTGGAGCTACTGTGACAAGTAAATTTCTCCTGTGTGAGATCAATAAAGTCTTATCTTATCTTATCTATTACTATTACTATGCCCAGCATTCTATATGACATCAGGAAAATTACAAATACCAAATAACCAGAAGCTTGGACCTTGGAGTGATGATGAAATAAAAATGAAATGATAAAAAAATGAATTGATCAGGGAAAACATTTGTGGATGTGACTTGTGGAGATGATTCAGACTCCACAGAATGAGACAGAATAAAAAACACATTTTATTTTGGAAAAACAAAACTTGCGCTTTTATTATGGAGGCGGATGTGCGCGCGGTGCGTGGTACATGCGGCTTGACGCTCCGTGATATGAAATGATAAAAAAAATGAATTGATCGGGGAAAACATTTCACTCACACACACATGCACAGTCGCATCATCTGTTATTTGTTTTGAGAAAAATCGATAAAAATAGGAAATCGGAATTTTTTTTTTTTTTTTTAAATCTGAGATTTTATTTTTAGGCCATATCGCCCAGCTCTATCTATAACATCAATCGGCAAAGGTCTACAGCCCCAATCAGGACGCAGAACACAATGTTACACACACAAAAAAAAGGTATGGGCTAATATCGGTTATCGGCCTTAACAACAACAACAACAACAACAACAACACATCGGATATCGGCTAAAATTTTCACACCGGTGCATCCCTACTTCTTAGGACTTGCCTTACTCGTTGCAGGCATTTGGCTGTAGCCGTTTTCCTTGTTTCCTCTTCAAGGTTGCCATTTGCTTGTCAGATACCAAGGTACTTCTAACTGTCCTCAATGTCTGCTATTGTTCCTTCTGGGAGTGAGACCCCCTCTGTGTGAAAAGATATTTGCTCCTTAAACCTAATAATTGGCTAAACTACCCTTAGCAGCAACAACTGCAGTCAAGTGTTTGCGATAACTGGCAATGAGTCTTTCACATCGCTGTGGAAGAATTTTGGCCCACTCTTCTTTGCACAATTGTTTTAAATCATCAGCCACATTGGAGGATTTCTGAGCATGAACCACCTTTTTAAGGTCATGCCACAGCATCTCAATTGGGTTCAGGTCTGGACTTTGACTAGGCCACTCCAGAACCCTCATTTTCAATTTTTTAAGCCATTCAGAAGTGGACTTGCCGGTGTGCTTTGGACCATTGTCCTGTTGCAGAACCCAAATGCGCTTCAGCTTGAGGTCACGAACTGATGGCCGGACAGATTTGTTGATAGAGAGCAGAGTTCATGGTTCCTTCAATCACAGCAAATTGTCCAGATCCTGAAGTATCTAAGCAGCTGCCCCAAACCATGACACTCCCACCACGTTTCACTGTTGGCATGATGTTCTTTTTATCAAATGCTGTGTTCATTTTACGCCACAGAATATTTTCCTGAAAACTTTCGGGATCATCAGGATGTTTTTTGGCAAAAGTGAGACAAGCCTTTATGTTCTTTTTTTTTCAGCAATGGCTTTCGCCTTGGAACTCTGCCATGTGTGCCATTTTTGTCTCTTTCTTATGGTTGAGTCCTGAACACTGATCTTTGTCCTTTGTGACCTCTTGGATCAGTCGCCCCTGTGCTCTTAGGGTAATTTTTGTTGGCCGGCCACTCCTGGGAAGGTTCACCACTGTACCATATTTTCTCCATTTGGGGAAAATGGCTCTCACCGTGGTTCACTGGAGTCCCAAAGATTTAGAAATGGCTTTGTAACCTTTTCATGTCAATTACTTTTCTTCTTATCCCCCACTGTCACATACAGCCACAAAAATAAATAAATAAATAAATATAATAATAATTACAAATAGTTATTCACTGTTGTTATGCATGGGGAAGAATGCTGTGTGCACATGCATTTTACATTTTTGCTACATGACATTTACTGAAATAATAAAATAAAAAAATACAAGTTTCATTCCACAAGGATATTTGAGTGCTCCATCTATGCCCATCTACCATAAATTCATTCTAGAGGTGATCAGTGGACTGTTGGGGGCCAGTAATACTGCCACAAACTGCAGTCATGTAGCATCATTTATATGGGAAAATGCAGCAGATTTGTTTTTTTCAGCACGTAATATGTTTTGAATTTTTGAACCCACTTTTATTCATAAGGACATGGGTTAATGATAAACACATTTTCTTCTGTGTTTAATAACAGGATGAAAGTGAGTTTTTTAAGAAGGGCCTGAAGGTTTAACTTATTTTATTTGCCAAGTCTTTAAAGGTCCCATGACATGGTACTTCTTGATGCTTTTATATGGCTCCTTAATGGTTCCCTAATACTGTAAATGAATCCTTCTTCAAAATCAACACTCAGTGCATGAGAAACAGAGATAAGATGAGAAAGAGTCATAAATGTCACTATGGGCGTTGTTGCTTGAATGCAAATGAGGAGGACAGAGATGGCCTATAGTAGTGGGTGGGGGCGTGGCCAAACTCTCCACTCTTTCCTTTTCAGCTGTGCCCTGTGCGCTCTGACCCACTTCCGTGTTTTTGCGCGGAGGGAGAGATGAGAAGCCTTCCATTGAAAAATAAACACATTTCCACAGAAAATAAAATTAAACCACTGCTGTTTCAGATATCCACAGGCTCAGATAAAGGACTTCCGAGCCTAGAAACACTCGCAAGTTCCTCCAGGCAAATAAAAAAACGTATTTCACATTGTGTAGCTCCTCCGCAGTCCAAACTCTCTGGGCGTGATTTACAGAGACGCTGAGTACAGACAGACGGGGATGGAACTGCATTTGCATTTCTTTTTTCGATCTGACGTCAATAAGGTGCCTTGTTCAAAATCGCCCGTTTGAGCTCTGATTTTTTGTAACGCAGAAAAGGATCGCAAATGCTCAGTTTAGACATTTCGCAAGTTTTAACCATGGGGGGGGGGGGGGGGGGGGGGGTAGGGGAGCTCACGTTCAGAAACCACTTGACAATCGCTATCAGTGAGAATAAAACATGTCTGCTTCATCTAACCCTCCTTTATGTGTTGAACTGGGGCATGCTGTAATTACCTGATACATCCTCTTCTGGCAATGACCTCAGCGTGGCTGTCATTGAGCATGTCACCTAAAATGCAAAGACAGACCTTTTCATACTGATAAATCATCATATGGTTAAAAATAACAATACTTATTGGCCTATAGAAAGTCTGGCAATTGCAAAGCACTTGAACTTTCCATTTTCAATTTAAAAATGTAAATAACACTGTGAATGTATTTGTATTTCTAACTTTTAGAATAAGTTTGCCTGGCCAGCCAAGACTACACACTTTTCCTATACTTCTCAAGTCCTGTAGTCTAAGCCACAGTCTCAACTCTCAGAGTTTAGCTGTGCATGATTGACAGGCAGATTAAATAATCAGAGAAACAATCTGGAAAACATGGCAGCGGTCTGGGAAACTGTGCTTATTTCTGCTAAATGAGTGTAGCTGAACAGTGAACTCCTCCACTTTAAATGTGTCACTGAAGAAACAAACCTGTTTGCACAGCTCTGAGGTGGTGTGCAGAATGTTATTTTGTATAAAAGAGGTGGCCAGTCTAGTCACACAAGACCACGCTGTTCTGCAGCCAAATTAAGTGTTTACATCAAATTGTATATGAACGAGAGAATAAAAATACAGATTGACAGAACATACCAGTGGGGCTCATGGCGCTCTGTCCGATGCACTTGGAGCCAGTGCCAAGCGCAACTACCTCCTTCACTGCTGCAAACAAGACATGACAAACACGTTACCATATCGCCAGGCTTAAGAGCAAATACAATAGTAGAATAAGAAAAACAGTATTGATAAAATATAAGATTTCATAAGGCCTGTGATGAAAAATCTAATGAAAGTTCAGCATTTTCACTTCTATTAGGATATGAAGGTGTCTACTCCAACTTTGATAAGCCCACATTTTGGCGAAGTAACTCTACATTGTCTTCTGAAGAGAAGTTACTCTAAACGCCATCGAGGCTCAGGGTTTTAAAGGAGAATTAACGTTTTTTTTTTTACAATCTGAGCCTTATTTCGGTAATAAAACAAGTTGTTTTACTCACCCATAGCACTTTGGTGTCATATGGAGCATTTCCGGAGATGTTTTAGATTTGCGATCTCCGTAATGTGAGTTCTCGGGGCACATGTTTGCGGTCTCCAAATAACACAAACTTTAGCACTTTTCAAATCATAGAAGCTCAATGTCTTAGTCGACGCTTTCGTTTGAGTCAAAAGTGGCCTGTAATCTGAGATTTAGCCATAGTTTCGAGTAGATGAGATGATGAGAAGGCCAGTGCGCATGTGTGGAGTCACAGTTTTTATTTTATTTTATTACCTTTATTTAACCAGGAAGTCCCATTGAGATTCGAAATCTCATTTCCAAGAGAGACCTGGCCAAGTTAGCAGCCAATCCACATAAATAGTTACATACATACAATAGTTACAACATACTTACATACATATTAATGCTATACTTTACATTTTCATTATAAATAAATAAACACAGTATGTTAAAAACAATAAACAGTTTATTTCGCTCTCAGCTCCCGGGACCCAAACATGAAACACTAAGCTGTAAATTATGGATAAATCTCGGATTAGAGGCCACTTTTGACTTAAACAAAAGTGTAGACTAAGACATTGAGCTTCTATGATTTGAAAAGTGCTAAAGTTTGTGTTATTTGGAGACCGCTCGCGTTACGGATATCGCTAATCTAAAACATCTCCGGAAGTGCTCCAATTGACACCAAACTGCTATGGGTGAGTAAAACAACTTGTTTTATTACCAAAATAAGGCTCAGATTGTAAAAAACAATAATTCTCCTTTAAAGGAAAAGCAACGTTTTTTTTACAATCTGAGCCTTCTTTCGGCAATAAAACAAGTAGTTTTACTCACCCATAGCAGTTTGGTGTCAATTGGAGCAGTATCGCAGAACTTATGTTGTAGCCGTTCTGTTCTACTAATGATCCCGTATCCGTTAACATGGTGCTCGTATCATATGCTCAGGGCATTACTTTGCGGTCTCCAAATAACACAAACTTTAGCACTTTTCAAATCAGAGAAGATCGCTGTGTCAGGGTAGACTTTTAGTGGATTCCAAAAGGGCCTGAAACCCGATATGCAGCTATAGTTTCATTTGATGTCATCAGAGAGGACAGTGCGCATGCGTGAACTCAGCTGTTTTGTAAACACCGCTAGTCCGAAAGAAGCCAACACCGCTCTGAACTTTACTTTTCTGTTGCGATATCGGGTTTCAGGCTGTTTTGGAATCTACTAAAAGTCTATCCTGACACAGCGATCTTCTGTGATTTGAAAAGTGCTAAAGTTTGTGTCATTTGGACACCGCAAATCAGTGCCCCGAGCACTCACGCTAACGGATACGGGAGCATTAGTAGAACAGAACGGCTACAACATAACTTCTGCGATACTGCTCCAATTGACACCAAACTGCAATGGGTGAGTAAAACGTACTTGTTTTATTGCCGAAAGAAGGATCAGATTGTAAAAAAAACTTTACTTTTCCTTTAACATCCAGGCTCTGTATACGTGTGGTCCGTTTACTAGTTGTGGTTGACTCGTGTACCTGTGTTGGAGTGCGCATTACGCGTCACCTGCACCACAGCAGCCAGCAGGGTCCACTCTCTCCCCGCCTCAGGTTTCCCGGTGCGGGGCAGCTCCTGGAAGCGCTCATAACACAGCGCAGCGATTTCATCCGCGTCCATCACCAGGTCCAGATCCATGGTCCGTCACTGCGTTCATCACTGGAACAGGGCAGCACCGTGCGACTACGTGAAGGCATCATGATCCATGGAAGGCATGTGAGAAAGAGCAGCATGGAACTACTACGTCCATGATGCTTCTTCTTTAGTGGCGTTTAACGGGGACTGGCCCTTACAGCCGGAGCATTGGCGCCCCCTAGTGTACGTAGATCTATGGTACTTAGCAGGTCAGGTTACAGTGTGGTGTGCCTGTGCCATCCCAAAATTTGTCATGGAATTGTTATATTATGCAGGGGGAAAAAAAAAAAAAGCGTGAAACCCCAAGGCCTTCTCTCCAATCCGTGTTATTGTTATTGCATTTACATTATTGCATAAACAGCACATTACATTCAGAAACAAGAGAAACAGGATTAAATATCATCCTTTTATAAAACATGTCTTTTTTTGTCTATACAGGAAAGCAATGAATACATGAGGCCTTAAACAGACAAAATCATGTGTCAGGATTGAAACATTTATTTCAGCTATGTACAGGACAAATGCAGAATTTCACAATAAACAGAAAAATAAAACTCTTATCTGGCAGCAGCCGGATCCACTGTGGGACAAGAGTACCCTCTGAAGCCATGCTGAGGCTGTACTCTAGAAAATGTGTCTTTAGGTGAAATTTGAAACCTGTCGAGTGAGTGCTTAAGGAAATCAGCAATCAACAAGGCCATGATTCTAGTGAAGCCAAATGTCAGTCAGATTTGAAGCCATGCGCAGCACAGGCTTCACTCTTGTCCAAAGCCCTCTGTCTCTTCAATGGCAAATAACAGCTTCTCCCTCAGCTGCTCCAGGCTCCGGTACGGTGGCAGGTCCAAGCGGTTGAAGCTACACACACACAAACACACAGTACAAATAACTTGTGTCAAAAGTATCATCAGACAGGCTTTCATTTAGATCATACTATAATATGAACATGTCAATAATACATGTTTGTTATTAACATGTTCATATTATAGTGTGATGCGTGAGCTACTGTGTACAAATAATTTCCTTGTGGATCAATAAAGTTTGTTCAAGTCCAAGCAATACATTTGAGACATGAACAGGCACTGTGGGATCCTTGCCATACTATTCATATCAATATTTTAAATTTTAAATACAAATTACTAATTACTGTTAAGTGAAGAGTTGTGTTCAAGGTAAATCTCACCATGTGTGACTTCGTGGAAGCCAAGTCTCCTTCCCGACTTTATCAATGCAAAACTTCTGAGGACCATTGCTCCCTGCAGGAGAATACAGTCAGCTCACACAAGTCTCAGGCTCTACTTTGTTTAATGTGTGACAGGGCCATACCTATGAGCTCTGCAAAGCCTCCCACAGGCAGCCGACATGTGCCAGTCACAAACTGAAGGAGTCGGATTCTCTTCTCATTGTCCATGTCCTTCACCACCTTTGGACACACACACACAGTCAAACGAGGCTGGGCCTCTCTGGGGACAAGGCCCTGAGGGCTGAGAGCATACCTGCCAAAACCAGTGGATCTGCTTGCTATTCTTGGTATAATGTCGGTAGATGGTGTTCTTCTGCCAGTCTGCCAGATCGATCTCCTGCATCCCGCATAGCATCAGCTGCACACAAACACAGAGTCCTGAAACCTCCTCCCTCTCAGTCGTCTAACTGTTAACTGTCACATTTCTCAACCCCCCTCTCTGTTAGACTACACAGCTGTATGAAGGATCTAGGTCCTTCATACAGCTGTGTTCATCTGAACTGTCTCTGGACCCTGGACACATGCTAAATAAACTTCTCCTCTCTCTCTGTACAAGACAATTCAAGAGGCTTCATCTACTACACTTTATCTGTCGAGTATATTATATGAAGATGATTCTGTGCCTGAAAGAGAGAGGGTGGTCTATGTTCAAAACAAATAAAGCTCGACTCCCAAAAGTAGATGCACACTGTACTGGTACCTCAAGCTCTTTTTCATCAAAGTATCGCAGCCACTCGAGGGGGACCACTTCATTAAATCCATCCAAAAAAGCTTTGGTCTGCTCTTCTACCCCCCGAGTGAATCTCCAGTCAGTCAGCAGTCTGACGGACACAGAGAACATGAAGGTCACAGCTGGACAAAGGTTTGACATCATGGACACGTGTGGTCAGCATACCCAATGTACTCGTCTTTGTTGTCCTCAGTGACCAGCAGGTTCTCTCCATCAGCCTTCAGCTGATGTGTGGACACTTTGCCCAGGATCTCCATGTCCTGTGCAAAGTAGAGCTCCAAACCGCACTCTTCCAGGCTGTTCTCCCTGAGGTGATCAGCAGCCAGTATTAACAAAATAATGCACGTTGACAAGCCATTATCTGGACAGTTTTATGTACAATTAAAGCAGACATTATGCTTGTGTCTGCTATATAGTTGGAATCTATGACACACTTGGATCATTATGTTATAATTATATAGATTATAATGTTACATATTGATCTAAAACGACTTGATAAAAGAAACAAGTCCGCTGACTTCCGTGCTAGAAAACAGCAATGCCCAGTGGAAGCTGGCGTCGCCGTAAACGTCATCACAACAAAGGGCCACGTAGCTTTCAACACCTCTTATGGGTAGCTGCAGATCAAGTTAGCGAGCTGCAGATTTTATTTCATTTGTGCCAAAATGACTATGCAATGATGCCTACGCGTATCACAGATTAAGAAAATAAAATTGGAGAACAAAAAAAGTACAGAGCAATTGTCAACTAAAGTTTGCCCATACATCCACAAATCACTCCAAATGCAACTTCAAGTGAGTAAATGGTGAGAGGAAACAACTATAACATGGTTGAAAAGTACATTTTTCATAATAGGTCTGCTTTAAATTTGAACATTACTGAATGAAAGTCCTTTTCAATTATAACTCCAGAATTGGCACTTACTTGACCCATATGATGGAGTTATAAAACTCAGGGTCGATGGACTCCAGGTCTTTAAGAGTTGGTTTCTTGTCCAGCATTCGTTTGTAGAAAGGCAGTGTGAAGCCAGTGTCAATAAACTTACCATGGTACAGCGCCTAAGAGCAAACAGAGCATTGTTAAAATCTTTGTTATTGGCTCCTTCTGTCACATCTCATCCAAAATTAATAGATATTATATAATGTATAATTATATGAAGCCTAAATATGCAGGGTTTGTGTGTTAAACATGTGTGAATGAAACAAGACGGCTATGTTTTTGAAAGGGAAACATAATATAGATCAGAAAATATTGTAATTTGGGCCCTTTAAGTGTTGAATGACAGAGCTCACCATGGCAATGAAGCGCCCGATGAAGCGGAAGTAGGTGAGGTGATCAGGGTTAATGGAGGAGGCGGGGTTGATCTGCAGGCAGTAGTTGTTCTTGCCCGCATACTCAAACAGACAGTACATGGGGTTGAGCACCTCGTGGGACAGCAGAAAAAACCACTCCCTGCACAGAAGACACAGTGTAGTCACTACCACAGGGGCGGGGCTCTCACAACATTCTATCGGCCAATCATTTTAGTAGAGATGGTACATGGTATATTTCATCTTCATTATTTACAGGCAATTTATAAACAAAACGTGCCCAAAATTAAGCTCAACAGTCCTGTCCCAGAAGTAAAAATGACATTAATTTTATTTATAAAAATAGGGAGGAGGGGGAGAAATGTTAAGAATTTGAATGCTAGATGGCTAGAGGCTTATCAACAATGCTGTAACTAAGGAAAATTAGCCACACAATAACAATATTTTTGAAACTTTTTAAAAAACACTTTTTGCTAAATTTTTTGGACTAGTGTCATAGACTGTTGAGCTCCATAGCATATATTTTCAAAAGCAAAATCTGAATACATACATATACCCTGGTTCAGCGTTTAGCTAAATTATACCAATATCTCTAAAACTAACAAATTTTAAAATTTGCTTAGAAAGCTACAAAAATAAATTATCTGAAGTGATTCCTATTGTTAAAACATGATCATAAACAAGAAACCACTGATAAACACAATTTATTTAGTTCATGACAAAATCAATAACAAAACAAAACCATAAGCACAAAAATCAGGGAATGGTTTGGAATGAATGGTGCATGAATGAATACATACAGAAGTACAGAAGATTTAAAGATCATTATTTGGATGGACAGTATGGACAGACACCTTCAGAGAACTGTGCAGACAGAATAAAAGAGCCACCACCGCTGCCACCATGGACACAGGACGCAGACACCCCCGGCATCCTGTCCGTGGTTCTACCCTGTGGTAGAACAGCATGAGGTCACCTACCATAGGGTAAAACCACTGACGAGACACTGGAGACACCAAAGACACATGAGGACACAAAAAGGAAGCAGCCCCACACATGAAGGACAGACAGACACACAGGGAGAGAGAGACTGACCTGGCGATGCCTCCGTAGTCCAGCCCCTCCTCCCCTCGCATTATAATGTAGAGTCTGCGCCGGAGGTCGTACGGCTTCACGTTCATGATCTAGCACAGACACAGTCACACGCAAGGCATGCAAACCAGAAAGCATGTGTGCTCTTCAGTGCAATTCTCTCACCTGCTGAAAGGAGTCCTCAAAGAGCGTCTGCCTGGACACTGAGATCTTCACGTGGCTCGGTAACGCATTGGACTGGACACACACAGGTACACACAGTCACAGTAAATACTGCATATGGGAGTAGTAGATTTGAACATACAGTAGATTAGGGTGAGGCACTTTGGAAATAAACACTGAATCGTGAGCTCATGCCTGTGATGATTTGTAATTTTTGTAAAACCGTCACATTGTTATTTACTATTTGCTTATTTAAAGCAGCTGCCTGCTTCAACACACTTTTCCACTCATCTTCGTTTTTGGTCAAGGCTCTGATTGAGTCATTATTTTGACCTCTTAGAAGGCAAATACAAAGTCAAAGAATTGTAATAAAATAGAAATTGTGCATCAATTCATTTTTTTTTTTTTGCCATATTGCCCAGCCCTAGCACGTATCATCACATCAAGTTTGCGAAGTTGTAGTGTATTGTTTTGTGCCATGCTTTTGTATATTGCTGTAAAAATTGCTGTGCAGGAGCAGGGTTGACATTGGCTTGTGGGCTGAGCTTTGGATAGGATTGTACGGCTAAACAGAAGGAGGGTTTGAAAGGGCTAGGAGAGATTGACTCCTGAAACATGCTTGGATAACATCTAAAGGCCTGTTTTTGGTGAGGGAACAACGTTAAAACACGGTAGAAAGCTCCAAAGACGATTTTGCATAATACCCCTTTTTTAACAAAATTTCATTATTGGCATTATTGTGGTGCAACGTAACATAATACCTACATGGCACAAGAAGCGAAACTGGTGGTATTTCCACCTAAAGCTCCGGTCATATGCTCTTGGGGATCCGCCCTCACGGGATCTACACAGACAGACAAACAAGTCAGCTCCACCAATGTCTGACAGGCTGTAGCACTAGTGCCACTGTTAAGACTGTCAAAGAGATGCGTATATGCGAGAGGCCTGGACATAAGCATGATTTTACTTTACAATGCAGTGAATTACCCTGACTCAAAGCCGGGCCTAGGGTCTTTAAACGTGGTGGTGCGTGAGTTGTGATCCACAAAATAGCGGACTCCTTCAGGGGTGTATTTCATCTCCCAGCCAGGGGGCAGGGGATGCTCCTTAACCAACCTGTAAGACAGAACAAGCATGTGGAAGTGTCTGAGCTTAGGAAAGAAATAACCACAACTCAAAGACTGCACAGACCAAAGTAATCCTACAATGTTACGCAAAGGATAACTCGATTTTAGATATTAGATGTGTTCTGGGCCTTGTGAATCTCTACAATAACTATTCTTTCATTACAAGGCTGTACGATTATACAAATACAGTGATTGCAATTGCATTTGCAATGTATTTAAGATCAAGATTCAAGTTCACACAGGAGGACAGAGTTCAAACCCATCAAACAGCATTAACATTTGAGGTAGGCTGAAACTTGAACTGCAACAACAGTCTGAACAGATATTTATGTCATAGTAACTATTGTATACAAGAACAGTATATGTCACTCGACAGTATCTATTTTCAGAAGCATCGGCCTGCACACCTGCCCACACTAAGACTAGAAAGAGGAGATGCTCACCCTTGAGTTCGGGGGTCGTCCCACTGCGTGGTGCGTGTGTTGTGGTTGACGAAATACATTCTACCATTGTCCTGGCGCTTCTCTGTGAACACAAATGAGACTTCAGAAAACATCCACTGCCATTTTCTTAAACCAAAGCAGGATTTCTGGTTCAAAATATATATTGTGTGAGTGCCCAGCCCAGCAGTTCATTCTTATATACTTGAATGGGTCGATTATTAAACCAAGCAACTCCTTTTTTTGTACGATGATGGAACACAGAAGACCAAGGAAAGCATCTTACAAACTAACTTGACTTCAGGCAGGAGTGGTACCCCTCCCTCTGCTGCTCAGACATCTTTTTCCCATTAACAGCTGTATGCTGAGGGCTCTGAAACAGTAGTGCTCTTTTTCCTCCCCCATCTTACCATGCAGACTTACATCTACTAGACTCAAACACAGGCCATTCATTCCCTCTTGTGTGGAGGAGAAAAGCACTTTTCTGCACCAGAGATCTGTAAGCCACTGCACAGTTTTGAAATGCCACACACATGTGGGGTCCTGATGGAGTCTGGTCAAAAGCTGAGGAGGCTCATTTATCAATGCCCAACAATGAATGTAACAATGTAATATGTTAGAGGGAGCATTCAGCCAAAACAAATGGTTTCTAAACAATGTGAGGAGATAAGAGTACAAATGCCCTGCCACCAAAAATAAAAAGTCTGTCTTTCATCTTCGTGTTATATTTGTAACAGGAGTGATGGCTAAGAATCAGAATGAGACTCACCCCAGCCTGCAGGAAGTGGGCCCAGAGGGTCATTTTCCACAGGCGCTCCAGAAGGCTACAAGGAAAACACATAGACAAGTCCAGTTAGCCAAGCTCTCAGATGAGCCTGTGGTAATTTTCTGTCCTCTTTGAATAAAATGCATGCAGCTGGAGTAGAGGAGGTGGGTCCAGGGTCCTCTTCTGTGGAGCAGTGGCGGGCAAATGAGGGCTGCACTTCCCCACAGCACAGTATGCCCTCCAAAAACAGCACCCGGGTAGTAGGAGGATAAAACAACAGCGCTGTCCCTATGAGCTCAGTGGCTGGGCCCAAACCCCACCCCTAGTGCCCCACAGCCCCTCATGGTGGCAGCCGCTGCTTCAAGCACTGCTGCGAAAGTAGGCAGGGAGGTGTGATGTCTGAGCGAACTGAGGGAACATTCATGCTGCTCCCAGACTGGCCAGCCCCGTGCCCCCCACCCACACCTACTGGCCCCCGCCCCTGCACAGACAAAAGGCACCTTTATTCACCCTGGGCCTGGAAATGACTACCAGTTTACGGAGCCTGCACTGGTCTGTACACACAGGGGAAAAGTGTGGAAAGTTTACAAGCAGCACACAGTGGTCCAGTGTGCAGCGTCCCGCGCTGGAATATACAAACACACATGCAGACATTGAATGGAAACACACTGAAAAGAAGCTTGTTAGGAAAAGTCAACTCAGATGAGTTCCAAGTTTGTATAAAACTGAGCAGCCATCTTAAGCATATGATCTCAACAAGACATGAAAATAATCACTTATAGAGGATATTTTAATTCTGTGGGGTATTAACTATTAACACATTACATATTTACATCACCATTTTATTGTTTTGAAAATGCTAAATTTGCACACACAAAAAAACAATGCATTAACATGTTTTAGAAGTTTCACTTTCATTATTGGCCCTCTGAGTCAAAAGTCACTCCCCCTTCGATCGCTATCACAACACAACCAGTGTGCCTTCCACTACTGACACTTCAGCATTGCATTAGGTTTGAAAAGCTGTATTATATCATTTTGTATCATGTTTTTGAATATTTATGGAGAAGTGTTGTGTTGGAGCATGGGTGACGTAGGCTTGTGGGTGGAGTATTGGACAGAATCTTACAGCTAACCGTAAGGGTTTGAATAGGCCCTGGGAGAGATCACAAAATACTCAAACATGCATGGATGACATAAAACTACTTCAGGCATGTTTTTGATGAGTTAACAACATTATAACATGGTAGCATGCTCCAAAAAAGTGATTTTCCCACAATACCCCTTCTTTAAAGGTTCATGAAGGCTATCCACAGAAGGGCTGCTACAGAACACGCATGAGAGGGTATTGTTAGGGTATGAACTAACTGCACTTTTTTAGTAAATCAGTCAGCTAGAAATTTGCTTTTAGTTGAGCCTTCTGTGCCTTTCATTCTGGTGTTGCCAATGAACAGAGCTATCCATTGTTGCTATGGCAAATTCTGATTAAGGTGTGGGTTAAGGACAGCCATGTACCACATACCACTACATGACGCAGACTGCACTGTGGTAGAAAGAAGTTCTGTGCAGGTAAACCCAACGTCACAATTGTTGGGACTAGAACAGTGGCTATAGTCATCTTGAAAGGAACTCTGTCATGGAAAGTGTGAGGAGCTGTAGTGGAGTGGCTGCAGCAGGGTGAAGGCGCCCCACCCATATTGCTTCACTCTGACTAAAAAAGGCAAAGGGAGCATATAATGATATAAAGACATGATGACTTCATCCTGGCCAGAACTTTGGAGCTTTGAGCAACCTCAGGAGAAAGCTGGGCAAAGGGAAGAGAAGGCGCAGGGGCTGGGAAAACAAGACGGGCTAAGGCAGAGTCGGAACGCACTCAGAGTGTTGGCACATAGCTGTAAAATAAAGGTTAGGTGCTATAGATCTCCATGGAATATTCCACAAAGTCCTTGTTTGGAGGCCAAGACAGCACTACAGGTGAAAAATGCACCATTGTAGTAGAAGAAAACGTGAATGATATTGTATGGATTTAAACAAATATGCTTTTACAAGGAAACAGTCAAATTGCCCTAAACCAAAATATGTTTTATTATTTCAATTAATCAACTTTCACTCAGGGTCTAGAACAGAGAACAACTTTTTCTGCTGCTGAAACATTCTAAAAAAAAAAAAAAAAAGTTCTGTTAACATCCATTTCCTAGTGGGTGTAGACCAAACTACCAGATACACAATTCTACCATGAGTTACTGAGATATTTTAAATTAAATATGCAAATTTGAATGTTTACATTTGTTAGCAGTAATATGCCCTTTATTGAAAAACAAAATATCCAAATAACATCTTTTTTTCCCATTTTGTTATTGGTATCTAATTACTATCTAATCGTGTATCTATACAATATTCCATTATAGGCATCATAAACATAAGCTATCTTAAGTTAAAATGCCCTATATATGACTGTAAAAGATATTGATTTAAAACTGGGATGGCCTGTGTTACTGTGTGATAATCAGTGCTGGTTCGCCATAACAAATCCATATAATATAGGAATATATTATACCCAAGTATAAATCTTAATAATTATTCATTATTAAATATTATGTCAAAATTACACTCTAAAAGTACACCAAACTACTGGAAATGTTCTCAATTAGGCTGTAAATAGCAAGGCAACTAAATAAACACGCAAAATCTAACAAAAACAGTTTTTGACAAACCTGGCCACCTCAAAAAAGTGCTCCAGGCGCCACTGTATAGTAGCTACCAAGCATTTTCAAATCCCTCCACAACTTTTGCTTAGTTCATGAAAGAAATCCATATAGATTAACATAACTATATAGAGATATATTTTCAAAACTTGAAGTACACTTTAAGTTGTAACAAAGCCACCATTCTGTGGTTAAAGAAGTGCGCTCTGTGCCTTGTGCTTTGACAGAGGAAAGCACTTACAGGTCTGTATGAAAGGCAGTCCAGAGTGTGTGTGTAAACATGAGTGGAGGTGACATATGGGAGAGTTCTGCTCACTACACAGGCCTGATTCAGCCCTGTGGATCAGACCAGTGCCTGTTCAGGCCCAGCCCACATGGGCACCATGAGCAACCTGAAGGCCAAAATGAACACTGGGCCATACACTGCTGCACACACTGCTGTGGGTGAGGGGCCACACTTCAAATGTTATGTTAACAAAAATGGTTATCATTTAACAGTTCTCTTTTAACATGTTTTTCTCTGGAACAAGCAGCAGTAAGAGGAGGAAAAAAGTCATTTAGTATTATTGCTCTTTTATTTAACTACCTAGCTTACGGTCTATTTCTCATAATTTTTCTAAAATTCATAAGAACTCCAAAAGATGGCATATAGAAGACTGTATCGTGCCTATATTTATTACTTATTACAGTAGTCCGTAGCCTAGTCACAGTTACAATTACATCTGTTTTATATGTCCTCAAGTGCATTAATAAGGAAACAACACAGATCATTTCCCTGTTTGCACCAATGCTTACTGTTGCTGTATCCATAGGCAAGACATGTTTACCCACCTTGCTTGTGGGTACAAATATGGTGGGTGCACAAGTCACTTGTAGTGGTCAGAGGGGCTTAAGGCTACAGAAGTATCTTACCACCAGATTAGAACTGAATGAATAATGAGTAATGCTACGCACTGAGAGGGTTATGAAGCCAGTAAAGAGTAAGCAATACAAATGTAGTATTATCATTATTATTATAGCTAAACATTAAATGTCGAGTAAGAAGAGACTGTCATTTGCGTTGACTTTAAAACTGCATTTTGTCAGTTCCCTGGTGGCTTCTTAACCCCTTCACTAGTCATGTGCGGCAGGGAAAAATGTGGCATGCGGCCTCAACATTACTGTCAGGACACTGTGCAGTATCCATACAACTACAAAGCAACACAATGAACACACATACAAGCTCTCAGAACAAGAGGAGCAGACTCCAACCAAGCTGCAGCGCCATACAGTTCACCTCTGTGGAAGATGGCGTCGTGCATATACAGGTAATGTACACAAGTGTCACGATAATAAAATTTCAAACTCAATTTTGATACTAAGGAACAGACTCCATGCTCAATACAGTACCACAAAAACATTATTTCTTTAGGCAACAGAATATGATTTTCAACATTAAATACTAGTACTTTCTTTTATATTACCATGTGGTGTTACATTTATGCAATCCCTCTGTTGTCCAGAAAATGTCCATAGTGGTCTTTGGGCGTAATGTAGTCTGTGTGGTCTTATACATGTTCTGATACAGCTCAAGATCATTCCAAAGCTATTTTTCATGGCTCGATTCTGTCCTGTGAATGTGACCTTTTTAGTATGGTTAGGTTAGTTTAATTGCCATTTGCAGTTAAAAACCACATTGGAAAACATGTGCAACAGGATGAAAGTGCACTGTAAGACATTAAGAGGACCACATTAACAAATAAAAAAAATAAAATAAAAAAAAGGTATCGCACAGTATCAATATTTGCTGAAATGAGTGTCTAGTTTCGATACTAGTTATAGTAGTATCCGATTTGATACTTTTGAAAGCCCTAATCTACACTGTATGTCTGGCAGATTGTGGGTTCAAGATAGATGGCCGTACTCACAAGTCATTAGTATGTAAGCAAAGAGGGACATACAGCTACTTAATGAACACTATTAACTGTCTAATACCCAATTTTCACTGATGAAAAAACTATAAGGCAGCTGACTACAGTCACTTAACCTCTTTGCCATTATTACTGGGCAGGGTTTAAATACACAAGGTAAAAATTCTGGTTGAGGGTAGGCCACCTGCATCTCCCCATAGAGATATGCATGTTCCACAGTGCGGTATTAGTTTGGTTTAGTTGATTGGCTTATTTTAACAGGATCCATGTTTAAATCTAATAACAAACAATCATAACTTAAACAATAAAAATACATCCAGGTATTCATCCATTTACAATCAAACCATGCATTCTCTCATTCTTTCATTTAAAAACATCACACTCCACATTTCCATTAACCCATGTCATGGGTTGCCTTCTCTAAATTTGACAGTGTTTAGACATATATAGTTTATTGTGGAACATTCCATGTAAAAACAGCATTAAGAACTCCATGGACACAAGCAGAATCCTGAACCCTCCATAAACAAAATTACACCTATGAACCTTTAAACACACCACAAATGCCAACAAGCTATGTGGTATCCATAATGTGATATTAAATTATGGATACCACATAATGGGTCTCTTGTACAATCCATCACGCATCTCCTCAATATGTCCTTCGAACACTCAGTTGTTCCAACTGATTGGAAAATGGCTGCGGTGACACCAATTTTTAAATCGGGTGCTAAAGCAGACATAGCGAATTATCGGCCAATAAGCATACTTCCTGTTGTATCTAAAATAACTGAGAAGTGGGTATTTAAACTCCTTACAGCTCATTTGGAAAACACCCAACCCTCACTACACTTGCTACAGTTTGGCTTTTGGGCCCATCGCTCCACAGACATTGCCCTGTGTGTGCTAACAGAAAACAAAGAGCTTGGTTGATAGGAGTCCCTGTGTTGGGGCTGTCATCTTAGACTTGAAGAAAGCCTTTGACTCTATAAACCATCAGATTCTGCTGTCCAGGTTGACTCAGTTTAACATCTCCACTCAAGCTCTTCAATGGTTTACATCGTGTCTGTCCCACAGGAAACGGTATGTGGTAGTTTCCTGTGGGAAAAACTAATCTCAAAGTTTTGATTGTGATGTTGGTGTCCCACAAGGGTCAATCCTTGGGCCAGTGTTATTTTCCCTATTCATCAATAATTTGCCAAATGTTTGTCCAAATGTTTTCTCACAGATGTATGCGAACGAAATAATTATCTACACTCAAGCCAAAAGCTTTCAGAAAGCTTCTAATGACCTCACAGCTGCCCTATCATCTGTGCATAGTTGGCTCAAGGATTTATGTAAATTGTTAAACACCAAAAAAACTGTATGTACTTTTCAAAACGTCACACCGAATTCAAGCAATCAAATGTCTTTCTTAATGGAATAGAACTTGACCTGGTCCCAGAATTTAAATATCTTGGAGATACTCTAGACCAGGCATGGGCAAACTACGGCCCGGGGGCCATATGCGGCCCGTTAATCTTTTTAATCTGGCCCGCCAAACTTGAAGAAATTATATTAATATAGCTTGTTAATGTTTTAATTTCCCTGCAATTCTGGCGTTTTCCAATAGCTGGCGCACTAGATACATTGACCTTTGTTGAGGTGCGGCGTTTTACTCCACGTTTGTCCTTTACTCTTTAGCCCCTCAGCCCTCCTGTAAAGATGAGCGGAGCTAAGAAAAGAAAAGTGGACAGAGAATGTTGAGTGTTTAATAAGGAGTGGACAAGTAAATATTTTTTCACCGAATATTTATCAACTGCTGTATGCCTGATATGCCAACTAACTGTAGCGGTTTTTAAAGAATATCAGGCGTCACTTTACCACAAAACATGCTAACTATGTTAGCAAGCAGTCAACGAAAGAACGAAAGAACCTGAAGGAGAACAGAACTTTCAGTGCTTTAAAATAGTAACTGTTAGTAATAAAAAAGCTGTATTTTATTAATTTAATTTTCTGTGTTTTAAGCGTCATTTCAATAAACAGCTAAATACTGTGGAAAGATGGACATTTTGTTGTAATGCATTTGTTCATTTTTAATTTAAATAAAGCACATGTTTTCTACATATCCCATGTTACTTTTTGCTCTTAGGAGGTGGATTACCAAAACACTAAATCCACCTGCTCCTGGTCCGGCCCTTCTGTCAAATTTTAGAACCCTTAGTGGCCCATGAGTCAAAAAGTTTGCCCACCCCTGCTCTAGACCCAACATTGTCCTTCAAAAGTCAAGTAAAAAAAAAGTGTCTCAGGTAATCAAATTCAACAATCGGAATTTTCGTCACACCAGGAACAACTTAAACATGAATGCTGCTAAAAAGTATTGTTTAACCACTTGGTCTCTTGCCTGCCCAACAACACTTATAACTACTGAAAACCTCTACAAAAGAGGTCTAAAAAACAAAAAAAAACCAACAAAAAAACACATTTCCCACCACCACTGTCACATTCTGAAAAAGCATAGGCTGTTGGACTTGAGCAACATGGTCATCCTTAAAAGGGCTTGTCTAATTTACAAGGTTCTACACTCCCTCGCACCACCACCATTAAAGGAGTACATCAAATGCAAAGACAATTCAGAAAGGACCACGTGAGCCACCACCAGGGGTGACCTGGCCATACCCCACAGACACACCACTTTTTGTCAGAATGCATTATCTGTCCAAGGTGGGAATCTGTGGAATATTCTTCCACTAACACTGAGATAATGCCCTACATACAGCTCTTTTAAAGATCAAAAGGAAAATTGGTTATGGTCAAACCAAACATGTCCTGTATAGTAGAATTGTGATTTTAATTGATCCTCTACGGAGACATATTTGCATGTATTGAAGGTGTGGCCAAATTAACTGCAAAATAATGGGAATTGTGCAATGACTGATCACAATTGTGCAATTTTTTGGACTGTGCAATATTTTGGACTGTGTAGTGATGGGAACTGTGCAATGAACAGAGTGTGCAATAATAGGACTGTGCAATGTATGGCCTGTGCAATAATGGGAAGTGTGCAATGTATTTTTTTTTCCCCTACAAAACCACCACCATCGTCCCCCTCCCCAAGAAGAACCCCCCCATCCTGCCTGAATGACTACAGGCCAGTAGCACTCACTTCAATCATTATGAAGTGCTTTGAGACAGTGGTACTACCCCACATTCAGAGCAGCATACCGGACTCTATTGACCCTCTACAATATGCCTACAGGCCCAACAGGTCCACCTCTAACGCCATCACTGCCGCCCTCCATGTCTCCCACCTGGAAAATAAAGACTCCTATGTTAGGATACTCTTTATTGACTACAGCTCCACCTTCAACACAGTCATCCCCCACAGACTCACCCACAAACTGGCATCACTTGACTACACCCTGCCCTCTGTGACTGGCTCCTGGACTTCCTGACTGGCAGGCCCCAGCCTGTCAGGATTGGAAACAGAACTTCAGCCAGCATCACCACTAACATCGGTATCCCACAGGGCTGCGTCCTCAGCCCCATCCTCTACACTCTGTTCACCCACGACTGCATCAGATCCTACCCCGAGAACATCATCCTGAAGTTTGCTGACGACACCGCTGTGATAGGTCGTATCACAGGCGAAGATGAGGGGGCCTACAGGAGGGAGGTGGACAGTCTGGTGAGATGGTGTGGGGACAACAACCTCACTCTCAAAGCAATTTCCCTTGTGGATCAATAAAGTTTGTCTAAGTCTAAGTCTAACACAGACAAGACCAAGGAGATGATAGTGAACATGAGGAAGGAGAGGAGACCTCATCAGCCACTGTTTATCCGGGACCTAGAGGTGTAGAGGGTGAGTACCTTTAAATATCTGGGGGTCCACAACAGTAATGACCTCACCTGGACACTCAACACAACACAGGTGGTGAAGAAGGCTTAACAGCGGCTGTACTTCCTGAGGAGGCTGAGGAAATTTGGCATGTCGCCCAAAATCCGAAATCTGAATGTCAGCAAAACTAAGGAAATGATCGTGGACTTCAGGAGACAGCGTGTAGGCCAGCATCCCCCCATCTCCATTAACAACGCTGAGGTGGAGCAGGTCAGCAGTTTTAAGTTCCTTGGGGTACACATCACTGAGGATCTGTCCTGGACACTACATACAGACACTGTGGTTAAGAAAGCCCGACAAAGACTCTACTTCCTGAGGAAGTTGAGGAAGTTTGGTATGAACACCAGCATCCTCACAAACTTCTACAGGTACACCATCGAGAGCCTGTTGACGGGCTGCATCACAGTGTGGTATGGGAACTGCACCGCTCAGAGCCACAAAGCACTACAGAGGGTGGTGCGAGCGGCAGAGGACATCACTGGCAGCAGTCTCCCCTCCACCCAGGACATTTACCACAGCAGGGGTCTGCGTAAGGCACGCAGCATCACTAAGGACCATACTCATCCGGCACAAGGACTCTTCCGTCTGCTACCCTCTGGTAGACGATACAGGAGCCTGCCAGCACGCACAAAAACACTCAAAGACAGCTATTACCCCCAAGCTGTCAGACTACTGAACTCTGGATAATACTCTAAATAATACTGCACTAAACTACCTTTCATTATGCATAATTATGTTTACTGCTGCTGCTCTGTATAAATATATCACTACCTCACTGTAAATTACTGTTACCTGTGCAATAATCTGTGCAATAACCTATGTGCAATATTTATACCATACTATGTGCAATACGAAATCAACATGCAACACCTACACCACACCATATTATGTGCAATCTGTGAAATACTTACACCTTATTTGATCTTTGATTTAATCCTACCTGCACCTTGTACATTGTACCTTGTATTTTTTATTACATTTTATTACATATTTTATTATATTGTTTATTATATTGTTTACTTCTTCCCCTGCACTTTTGCAACACTTTTCTTTTTACCATGTACTATTATTGCATGTTATTAGTACTTCTTGACTATCTTAGCGAGTCAACGGTTCTTCTGATCCTAAGCATTTCATTGCATTGTTGACCTTGTGTTGATTCTGCATATGACAAATAAACAATCTTGAATCTTCAGCAACTTCTACAGCTGCATCATTGAGTCCATCCTGACCAGCTTCATCACCGTGTGGTACGGCAGCACTACTATGAAGGACCGCAAACGCCTGCAGAGAGTGGTAAAGACTGCCACAAAGATCACCAGGACTCCTCAACCCCCTCTGCAGAGTATCTATCGTCGCAGAGTCCACAAGAGAGCTGTCTCCATCATCAAAGACCCCACCCACCCCCAACATGGACTATTCATACTCCTACCTTCAGGCCAGAGGTACAGGAGTGTGAAAAGCAGGACTACTAGACTTAAGAACTCTTTCTTCCCAACTGCCATTAGACTGCTGAGCAATAGCCCCCCCCCTCCTGGACATTGATTGACCGATACTTTGCACATGAGTAATTTGCACTATTACTGACCAACTGTTAAGTTAATCTGTCAGATTACAGCTGCACATGTAACTGCTTGAATGTTTACACTTCCTGTTTGCACTATATCAACCATGTTTACACTTTGTTTGCACACTATATCAACCATGTTTGCACACCTGACAGCTGCACATAAACTAATGTTGCACATTATCTGTAAATATGTACATAGTACCGAGCCTATATTTTCATAGTGTATATTTTGTAAAGATTGTTTCTATTTGATTATACTTTTTTTGCATGCTCTTGGCATCCAGAGTGAGCAGCAAAGTAAGAATTTAATTGTACAGGGAAACATGTTTCTTTACTGTGCATATGACAATAAAAGCTTTGAATCTTGAATCTTGAATGTATGGAGTGTGCAATAATGGGAACTGTACAATGTATGGTGTGTGCAATAATGGAAAGGATGCAAGGAGTGGAGTGTGCAATAATGGGAACTGTGCAATGAGTGGGGTGTACAATTTTATTGTTTGGCCCCCTATGACCCCAGCCCTTTGGACAACGGATGGAAATTAGCCTACAGCTACAATCCGGTCCTGTTTACATTCATGCTATGTCATGTTTGTCCATTAACGTGCTCTGTCCAAATCAAATAAATAAATAAATAAATCCAAAAAAAATGTCTGTAATGATCTCATAATTTATGTTTAGATCAGAGTTGACGGCTTTTGTTTTTGTAAGTTAATGTGTTGTTGTTTATGCAACTGCTTAATCTAAAATACAAATTTATTTTGAAAATTACATGGTGGTAGAGTTTCAAAACTATGCATTAAATAAACTATATGTATTAGGAAATATATGACTGTGATCAGTTACCACATAGCTGATTAGCTTTCACAAAGTCTGCAGAATGTTAAGTGACATAGTGAATGATAAGGGGCAGAGCCACTTTCTCACATTCCACTGGTTTGGACTGACTGTGGTACCTGATAAAGAAAGCGCTGGCTGAAGTGCTGCATGGCCCCCTGAAGCTGGCTGCGCTGGCTCTGCCACTGCTGGTAGCTCCGCACAGACTCGGCTGTAGGCCTCTGCCATGTGGTGGTCCTTGTGTTGTGGTCCACATAATAGAACCTGCCTCTTTGGTCCACTCGCTTCTCCCAGCTGTGAAAAAACAATGCCATGGTTAGATGATAGAACACATGCTGCAATATGATAACAATGCTGTGAGATACAGTTTTGTAGAAACTTACAAGACAGTACTACAAGACAGTAGTAAGTAATAATGTAAGTAATAAGTAGGTCTGTCACAATAAAACATTTTGAAGCATGATACATTGCTACAGAAATATACTGTGATTTTTATGCCACTAACACCATAATAAATAATAAATTAGGATAATCCCAGTAAACCATTTTTTGTTTGCACAATAAATATTGAGCCCCAAAATAATAATAATAATTCAGCTTTCATAAAAAAAAATAATTGTTTGAAATTAATCATTATTTTAAAATGTCCCTTGACAGTCCTAGTTCCAGTACCAAGCAGGCATGTGTGACTGCCTTTGGAATTAGTCACTGTGCTGCTATGTATATCCTTCCACACCAGTCCCAACAGTCTGACTGATAAAAGATACAAGGGTCCACATGCCCTCTATACTATCAAGGATCCATGTGAAAGCAAAACTAGTAGAACAAATTCTCATGTTAGCTTAAAAACTGCCTCCAATAAATTTGATCAAATAAACATTTATACGTCTTGTTGAAGTTGAACTACTCAAGTTTTTTGTAAATTTTGTGTTTTCCCCCAAAAGTAAATAGAAAATCGCCCTGTGACAAAATGAAACCAATACACACTGTCAGTAGCTAATAATATTTTATTTTTATTTTTTTTACCATCAAATCAATGCAGCGCTCTGACTGGCTGTGTTTGGGCTGAAAGTTTCACTTTGCTATCTGAAAAAAATTGTTCTAAAGCTGAGCACGCTACCAAATATGAATGCACATGGGTATAAAGGATATACTACAGGGTTTGTGAGAGCACATTCCAAATGGAAAGTTGGCATGGATTTGCTTCTGGCTCCCATTCTCTTTCTATTGAAAAACCATCACCCCTCTCAAAATGACATGCGTAACTGCTACTGTTACGCATGTCATTTTGGTCTTAAAATGTTTGCATTAACCCGCTTGACATGGTCCTGGTGTTTTTATCTTGCTATTTTGTCCGTAAATCAAGATATGAACATATGAACAGACAAATCTGGTGCTTTTTTGACCCAAGGTCCCTTGTGCTACTGCTAGCAACAGGTTGCCAACTCCCTGTCAAACCAGTGGTGGGGCGGGAAAGGGCGTCACCTTCAACACCCTCATTGGCATAGTTACTATGATACACACACAAAGATTTCCAAATATGGATATCTGCTACAAATCAGCCACTATAACTCAAATAGCTCAAATGAGTTTCATTTTGCTGGAGCAGGACGCTGTGGGTGACGTCTCTCCCTTAGACCACTTCTTTATACAATCTATAGTGAAAGCCAGGGACAAATTGGGCACATTTTAATACATACCTGCTCAGTGTGAAAATCAAGGGGGGCTGCCATTGTATCAAGTCACCGTAAAGATATACAGTGGTCCCTCGCTCTATCGCGGTTCACTGTTCGCGGCCTCGCTGTTTCGCAGATTTTTTTATTTGATTTTTTTTTTCAATTTTTTTTATAGTGTAACTTTTTTTTATAGTGTAACATTGTGTTCTGCATCCTGATTGGCTAAGAGACTGTAGACCTTTGCCGATTGATAGATGGGGGACGCGAGGGGGACCGGGACCAGACTGGAACTAGACCAGGACCAGACCGGGACTAGACCGGGACTAGACTAGGACTAGACCAGGACTAAACGTGGACAAAACCAGGTCTAGACCAGGTCTAAACCAGGTCTAAACCTGGACTGGACCTGGACTAAACCAGGAATGGACCAGGTCTAGACCTGGCCTAAACCGGGACTAGACCAAGTCTAAACCAGGATTAAACCACCACGTGCCGCTCTCTGCTGGTTTCGTGCGGCTGGTTTGTGGCTCGGGCTGAGAAGACGCGGTCCAATCTCGTGCTCGCAGCCCCGGTGTACGCGCGGCCTGGCGCCGGTCGCGCTGCTCTGTCACGGATTTGACCATGATGAGGGGTGCACGTGTCGCGCACTTCTCCAAGGGATTGGTGCGCGTCACGTCCCGGGATGTGGCGGTGCCGTTGGATGAGCGCTGTGCTTCCTGCAGATCCAGTGACTCATGTCTCCGCTCTCCTCACGCGTCCGGTGGGGCTTCCGGAGCCATGTCTCCCCCCACGCTTCACTATTAATACATTTTGTTGAAAATCTATGAAAGTTTGAGTGTTTAAACGAGAGAGAAATATGATAAAAAGTTAATTCCAGTCTGAGAAAAGCGTATAATGTGTGTGGTGAGGCATTTACAGCCTTAAAGGAAAAGTAACGGTTTTTTTTACAATTTGAGCCTTATTTCGGTAATAAAACAAGTTGTTTTACTCACCCATAGCACTTTGGTGTCATATGGAATACTTCCAGAGATGTTTTAGATTTGCGGTTAGCCTAGCACAACTTCTAGCCATAGCTTGGGGCATATAATATATTCCCCGAGCATGTAATATGCCCCGTGCGGGCTCCAAATAGCACAAACTTTAGCACTTTTCAAATCATAGAAGCCCGATATCTTAGTCTACGATTTCGTTTGAAGCAAAAGTGGCCTTTAATCCGAGATTTATCCATAGTTTACAGCTTTGCGTTTCATGTTTGGGTCCCGGGGGCTGAGAGCACAGTCCGCACATGCGCACTGGCCTCCTCATCTACTCGAAACTATGGCTAAATCTCGGATTACAGGCCACTTTTGCTTCAAACAAAATTGTAGACTAAGATATCGGGCTTCTATGATTTGAAAAGTGCTAAAGTTTGTGTTATTTGGAGACCGCAAAGTAATGCCCCGAGCACTCAAGTTAACGGATACGCTACAACATAACTTCAACGAAACTGCTCAAAATGACACCAAACTCCTATGGGTGAGTAAAACTACTTGTTTTATTGCCGAAAAAAGGCTCAGATTGTAAAAAAAAACGTTACTTTTCCTTTAAAACATGTAGAATAATTGTAAAATATAAAGTTGTCCTACTTCGCGGATTTCTCTTATTGCTTGGTTGGTATTGGTTATTTCTGGAACCTAACCCCCGCGATAAACGAGGGATTACTGTATTTTGTCTATTCTATGACGCCTGTGGATAATTATTTTCAATTTTGGATGTTTTAAACCGCAATACAAATCTAAAACATCTAAATCATAGAAACATGTCCACTGTCTTTCGTTTAAAACTGCAGCACTGGTTTCCGCATGCCTCTTCGCATGCCCCTTTACGCTAAAGAAGACATATTGCGCTTGTGTCTGTTCTATAGTTATAAACTATGATACCTGTGGATCATTATGCTACAGAAGTCCACTGACTTCTGTGTTAGAAATCAGTGGTGCCCAATGGGAGCAGGTGTAGAATTGTGTCCAATAGTACGCAATAGTTTTGAGAGTGCTTGGATGCCCCCTTTTTAGTCCAGGGGGGGAAAGGGGGGGGAAACTTTATTCTTTTGAATGCAAGAGAATAAAGCTCATCAAATCATACATGATTCACTACAGCTTCAAGTGGACAAATGAGAAGGGGAAAAATAATAACACAGTTAAAAGATCTCTTACCCAGGGGGCAGGGGTCTCTCCCAGGTTGTGGTCTTGGTGTTGTGGTCCACATAATACACTCTGCCATGAGGAAGGACTCTCTGCTCCCAGCTACAAATACAAGCGCAAAAACACTGACATCAAACACTCATATGCCCATAACACAGTTGGACTGGACTCAGCTAGCCCTTACACATTATGTTCCTTTAGAAGCAAATATAATGAATCGATACTTTGCAGTGACATCACACTGGAGTTGTTCTACATGTATGTGTATGGCAGAATGTTCAACAGTTACCATAGTGACAAAATGCACACATTAGCAAAAACTGCCAAAAATGTTTTAGCGAAAAAATACAGAATGGATTAAAAAAAAACTTTAAGACTTTAACAGTAAAAATCATCCCAACTGTTGTAGTTCCAACTAAGTCAGCTTTTCTCGTACTGTACTGTACATACTGTATTAAAGTAAAGCTCAGATTAAAGTCTAATAAAACCTCCGCTAGAGCATGCTGGCCGTCAGCATCACACCCCCTGAGAATGTTAAAGGGATATGCCACCCCCAGGTCAAATTTGGGCATCTCCCCACAGTCCAGAGACTAAAATAAGTGGTGGAAAGCGTTTTCCTGCTCACCCAGCCATTGTCCGAGTCTGTCGCCACTGACCGCCGCGGTATCTGCAGCTCCTCCGCCTTAGACTGGAGTCTAACGTCGCCAGAGAAAGATTTCGGCCAAAAGGAATTAATTTGCTCGATGCGTTTCCCCAATTACTTTCTGTGTAGTGCACATTCATATCGAGTGCAAATAAATGTGCAAATCAACACGGAGAGCTTGCCTTGGTCATTTTGGGTGGGAACTATTTTCCAGTGCGGAAGAATACAGCCGAATCACGCACCACGTTGTGCAACAGGGGAACTCCCTTCCCGGTGCGTAACTGGGATTCCCCTGGCAGCGTGCTGCGTGATTCGGCTGTATTCTTCCGCACTGGAAAATAGTTCCCACCCAAAATGACCAAGTCAAGCTCTCTGTGTTGATTTGCACATTTATTTGCACTCGATATGAATGCGCATTACACAGAAAGTAATTGGGAAACGCATCGAGCAAATTAATTCCTTTTGGCCGAAATCTTTCTCTGGCGACGTTAGACTCCAGTCTAAGGCGGAGGAGCTGCAGATACCGCGGCGGTCAGTGGCGACAGACTCGGACAATGGCTGGGTGAGCAGGAAAACGCTTTCCACCACTTATTTTAGTCTCTGGACTGTGGGGAGATGCCCAAATTTGACCTGGGGGTGGCATCCCTTTAATGACATCAGGCCTCAAAGTATCATTCTGAATGAATGTGCAGTCATACCCAGCTGGGAGCATATCCACACTGGGCTCTGTGGCAGTGCTGCTCCCAATGGTGTCAGGTGGGACTGAGGTCAGTGAGGGATCTACACATGAAGGCGGAGGGGGAGACCCAACGATGCTATCACCAGCTCCAGATGTGAACTCCACTTTATCTAGAACAAGAAGAGAGTTATTTTAAAAAACACTTTTTTTGTGTGTGTGATATTTTTGTGATGTTTTGAGCTTTTGTGCACTTGCCCAGTTTTGTCCAACATTTCTGGGCTCCAAAAATACAGACAAAATATACAGGGCTGACAGTCAAAATAATGAATTAGTTGGTATATTTATTAGGGCTTACTGGGGCTGGTCAAATGTACCAGTATGGTACCAAAAAAGAGAAAGTACCTTACACCAAAAAAATGCAAGTGTAAAAAAAGTACCCTTTTTTATACCTGGTGTGTCCTGGGAAAGAACATAAGTTATTATCTTTACATGCACACATGGAAAAACGGATAAATGGCCAAGTCAAATTCAAACCAAATATTCAAAATGCACGTAAACACGGGAACTACAATTGAGGTGTCAGGAATCGAATCTCAAAGATCTTAGTTTGGATTTTGCTTATCTGTTTCTTACAAAAGTGTAGTTATAATGAAAAATGCAGTGTAAAAAAGCATTGTTGCACAGGTTTAAATTAAACATAATTTACAAGTACCAATACCAAAAAGAATGGAAAGATCCACCTCCCTAAGAGTCACCCCACTTGTCTAATAACCATCCGTGTGCACCAACTACTAAGTTAGTAAAGAGCAATGGGTGTGTACCGTGACAGTGAAAATGGGGGGTTGATCGGAGCAATGATGTCTTGAATACAGGAGTATAAAGATTACAAAGCATGCATGAATCACGCCAAATACTTCAAGAGGGTAAACCAGAAGGAAGACTTTTACAACATGCATGTAGAATCTCTCAGCTGTCCAGGTAGAATCCATGGCAAAAGGAGAAATTCAATTTGTCAACTGGACAAAAGTTGATTTGGTCGAATACATTTCAAGCTGCTTCTTCAGTTCTGGTCAGAGTGCTGGAGGACAAGTAGGTGTGATAGTTTCAAAGTAATTTCATTGTAGGTAGGTCCTCACTTCGGGCAGATATAGGCAGTGTCCACCAGCACTTTGACCAGCTCACACTGGAGAAATTCTTCTCTCCATGATCTTCTTGCTTCGGTTTGATCAGGACCTAAGCTGGAGGTACCTATGGTGCATGTTTTGGGTTGGTGGGGGAAACCGGAGTGCCCGGAGGAAACCCACCCAGACACGGGGAGAACATGCAAACTCCACACAGAAAGGCCCAGGCGACCCAGGGATCGAACCCAGACCATGCATGCAAACTCCACACAGAACACACACAGAAAGGCCTGGGCGACCCGGGGATCGAACCCGGAACCTGATAAAAACCCGAACATGGTAAAAAAAAAAAGACTATTTTATATGATACGTGTGCGTTAATGTTAGGACACAAATCTCCTTCTGTCATTGTGTGTCAGGTAAGCAAGAGGAGACATAGGATGACTGCGTTAGTCTGCAGTATCCAACCTGTGCTGCCTCCAGGGCTGCAGGACTTCGTTTGGCTCAGCTGGGACAGGCCTGGCTCTTCAATTGGATCTCCATTCATCACAGACCCCCCCCTGCTGGGAGTGCTCTGGGACCCCCCCGCACACAGATGGTCACTCCTGTCAACACAAACCAATGATATCTGTAATCATGTGAAATTACATTTTCAGCCCTAAATCACAGTACCTTCTTTTATATTACCTTGTGGCCTAGTTTTTTCCATAGCTGTCCATGGGTGTGTACTAGTCTTTCTGGTCCTATACTTGTTCGGATACAGTTCAAGATCATACTAAAGCCATTCAGGAAAGGTTCATTTCTGTCCTGTTTTTATTTTTATTTTTTCTCACTACTTGCTCAAATGAGTATCTAATTTCAACACTAGCTTTAGAATTTGTATCTGATTTACAGTACTTTTGACAACCATATAACAATGTCATAGTGTAAAAGAAGAGCATTCGCCATAACATTTAAAACCGTCAAATCAGTCTTAAACATTTACTGATGTGATTGATATTATACATTAAGATGTAAAATGTATTTATTATGCCAGTGGAAAGTCTTAGGTTAAAAATTCACAAAATTATGAGCCCAACAGTGTGAAATAATAATCTTGGGGAAATTACGTACATCCAGAACACAGGGACACAGGTTGAAAAGCCTTGGAGGGGTATAGAATAGAATGGGCTGTCCTATTTATTTATTTATTTATTTTTTCAGCCAACTGTACATCAGTATATGTTGAAACAAGTTTACTATGAATGGCAGAATGAATAACTTTAAATATGATTCTAGAATTATGGTTAGATTTTGAGATCAATTCTTCTGAAAAGGAAAATAATTCTGGGTAGTTTTAACTGCTCGCTGATATGTGGACATATGGGCTTTTCATCTAATTTCTGACCTACAAGCCTTCAACTTTCCTACATAACATTTTTAATGATCATGTGTTGAATTAGAATTCATAAAAGGGGGGCATGTCCTGTACATTTAATGGCATTAAGCTGATTAAAATAAGAATGGAATAACTTATGTTGTCAAATTACAAAAAATTAAGTAAAGGTAGTAAAGGCATAAAGAAAAGTAGCACTTTGGTGGGTAACTATATATACAGTGCTGTGGAAAAAGTATTTGCACCCTTCCTGATTTCTTTTTTGCATGTGTGTCACACTTAACTCTCATCATCAAATAAATTTAAATATTAAACAAAGTTATCTCAAGTAAACATAAAATGCAGTTTTTCTGTGATGATTTTGTTAAGACAAAAAAATACTATCCAAACCTATAAAGTAATTGCCCCCCTTGTCAAATGATGATGTAACTGTGATTAAACATTATTGTGAAAAGATGAGTGCTGCAATCCAAAGAAATTCAGGAGAAGATAAGAAGAAATTATTTGACATGTCTCAGTCTGGAAAAGGTTACAGAGCCATTTCAAAATCTTTGGGACTCCAGCAAACCTTGGTGAGAGCCATTTTCCCCAAATGGAGAAAGTATGGTACAGTGGTGAACCTTCCCAGGAGTGACCGGCCAACAAAATTACCCCAAGAGCACAGGGGCGACTGATTCAAGAGGTCACAAAGGAACCCAGAACAACATCTAAGTTGAGTCTGTGTTCAGGACTCAACCATAAGAAAGAGACAAGGCAAAATTGGCACACATGGCAGAGTTCCAAGGGGAAAGCCACTGCTGACAAAAAAGAACATAAAGGCTTGTCTCACTTTTGCCAAAAAACATCCCGATGATCCCCAAAGATTTCAAAATATTCTGTGGACTGATGAAATAAAAGCTGAACTTTTTGAAAGGAGTGCATCCTGTTACATCTGGCGTAAAATGAACACAACATTTGATAAAAAGAACATCATGCCAACAGTGAAACATGATAGTGGGAGTGTCATGTTTTGGGGCTGCTTTGTTGCTTCAAGCTTGAAGCTGCTGTGAAGATGCTGTGATTGAAGGAACCATGAACTCTGCTCTCTTCCAACAAATCCGTCCGGCCATCAGTTCGTAACCTCAAGCTGAAGTGCGTTTGGGTTCTGCAACAGTACAATGATCCAAAGCACACCAGCAAGTCCACTTCTGAATGGCTTAAAAAACAAAACAAAATGAAGGTTCTGGAGTGGCCTAGTCAAAGTCCAGACCTGAACCCAATTGAGATGCTGTGGCATGACCTTAAAAAGTGGTTCATTCTCAGAAATCCTCCAATGTGGCTGATGATTTAAAACAATTGTGCAAAGAAGAGTGGGCCAAAATTCCTCCACAGCGATGTGAAAGACTCATTGCCAGTTATCGCAAACACTTGACTGCAGTTGTTGCTGCTAAGGGTAGTTTAGCCAATTATTAGGTTTAATGGGCAATTACTTTTTCACATGGGCCATGTAGGTTCAGATGGCTTTTTTTCCCCTTAATAAATAAAATCGGCACATAAAACTGCATTTTTGTTTACTTGTGCGTTATCTTGTCTAATATTTAAGTTTGCTTGATCTGAAATGGCTAAGAGTGACAAAGGGGCAAAAAAAAAGTAATCGGTAAGGGAGCAAATACTTTTTCACAGCACTGTATGTCATATATATACATTGCATGTCATATATGTCTGATACTTCAACCTAAAAATGTATATCCCAAATGTACTAGATATTTGGGATATACATTTTTGTCAATATTGCTCACCCCCAATTGCCATGTAATTCAAATAACTGTAAAAGGTCATAATTAGTAAATTGCAAAGTAAAATCATTTTTCTCTGTAACAAGTAAAATAGTTTAGGTTGGTACAAACATGACATTTTCTGAGTTTTTCTGTGAATACTTCTGCAGCTGTTTAAATGGAAATGTTTAAATGGCAACCTAATGCTAGTATTAAAGGGATAATGCGGGTTTTTTTTTTAATGATCTGTATGGGTTTCCTTCTAAAAGTTACGTGTGTTGACATCGGCTTACCTCTGACAGTCTCAGCTGATCCCGGTTCGGCTGGAGCCCACGTAAGTAGGTCCGGTAACTTCCCTGGAACATGAAATAAAGCTTGTTTTTCTTCTCAAAACAAAACATTTGTCCGAAAGGTGATATATTTGTGTCCCAAACAGTTGTCCACGAAACATCCTTCAGCGTAGATTGCGTTCACGTATTCTGTCTCTCGACTCATATCACTGCGCGCATATTAACTGTATTAGCCATGTGCACTTGTAAACTTCCCCTTACGGCGGACCGCATCTGCCGTACACTTTCGCTAATGGTTAACAGGTTAATACAGCTAATATGCGCCCAGTGATACGAGTTGAGAGACACAATACACGGACGCAGTCTATGCTGATGGATGCTTCGTGGACAACTGTTTGGGATGCAAATATATCACCTTTCGGACAAATGTTTTGTTTTGAGAAGAAAAAGAAGCTTTATTTCATGTTCCAGGGAAGTTACCGGACCTACTTACGTGAGCTCCAGAAAGCGAGCCGAACCGGGATCAGCTGAGAGTGTCAGAGGTAAGCCGGTGTCAACACACGTAACTTTTAGAAGGAAACCCATACAGATTAACATTTTTAAAAAAACGCACTATCCCTTTAAAGCAGAAATATCAAATCCAATCAAAATGCTAACTGAAAATTTGAAATATTGCCTTCACATAACTGTGTGTGTTTGTAAGCTGACCTGCTGTGAGAGGCCACAGTGGGATTTGGCTCAGTCTGAGCAGTGCTCGGGTCTCCTCTCTCTGACGACTCTGCAAACAGAACACACATCACTACTACATGTCATAACCAGGGCTGGAAAGCAATGAATTACAATTTTTGGGGTAATTGTACTTTTTAGTACACTTTGTTACAATGCACAATGGACATAGCAGTTACATTGGATTTGCCCAGATACATTATTTACTTGTGTGTCAGCTCCTCTTTATCAACAAACACACATACCAGCACTGCATCTAATGCTCTGACTGGACAGAGCTCAGGAAAGAGAGAAGAGAAGAGTGACTTTATTGATCTCACACAGGAGAAATTCTTCTCTGCATTTAACCCATCCTGTTATTAGGAGCAGTGGGCGACACATTACTGCGCCCGGAGACCATCTCCATGATCTTCTTGCTTCGGTTTGGTCAGGACCTAAGCTGGAGGATTTTACCTATAGTGCATGTTTTGGGTTGATGGGGGAAACCGGAAATATGCAGATTGCAGTTTTATGACTACATTCAGTCTGACACCTTTTAACTGATCATTTTCAGGTACACTGTACTTTTACTTGAAAACAATTTTGGCAGTAGTACTAGTAGTTGTAACTGACTAAACAATTAGCCAAGTAACTGTACTTTTACTTGAGTACACATATCAGTACTCTTTCCACCACTGTTCACAACGTTATTAACAGGGCTCTCAAGTGTCACGCATTGAGAGTGTAACACACGCAATTCCACGCATGGAATTTCTCACGCTGAAATTTAGTTACGCAATTCAAGCACAGCGCACAGCGCTTCTGTGCCCAGAAAATCGGTTAGATAATGCAGGCACTGCGCGTTTTCAGCGAAAAAGTCACTCGCACCCCTCCACCCCCCCGCTCCTCGGGAAAAAAAATTCACTCGCACCCCCCCCCCCGTTCATGGAAACCCATTCCATGAAGCTCTCTTCACATTGTTCTTGAACAGTAATCTGAAGGCCACATGAAGTTTGGAGGTCTGTAACGATTGACTCTGCAGAAAGTTGGCAACCTCTGCACACTATGGGCCTCAGCATCCGCTGACCCACCCCGTCAGTCCTGGCCTACCGCTTCGTTGCCGAGTTGCTGTCATTCCCAATCACTTCCACTTTGCTATGATACCACTGACAGTTGACTGTGGAATATTTAGGAGCGAGGAAATTTCACGACTGGACTTGTTGCTCAGGTGGCATCCTGTCACAGTACCACACTGGAATTCAGAGCTCCTGAGAGCGACCCATTCTTTCACAAATGTTTGTAGAAATAAGTCTGCAGGCCTAGGTGCTTGATTTTTATAAAACTGTGGCCATGAAAGTGATTGGAACACCTGATTTCCATTATTTGGATGGGTGAGAAAATACTTTTGGCAATATAGTGTACATAACATCATTGAGAATCACGTTAATCATGGGCACAGAGGCACAACATACAGTTTCTCAGTAAACAGAGAAAATAATATTTACTCAGCTCTTGTAAAGTTGTATATAAACTGCAGCATCTCATCCACATTATCCATAGAATTTGGTCTCTGCAAATAATGACACCCAGTCCACAGAACAGTGCTGTGAATCCAGTTTGAGGCGTTCACAGAGCGCATGGATTGGGGTGAAGCTGAAGATAAGCGATAGTGGCTACTTTTTGTTCAGCTCAGCCAGGTACCACATCACCTTCCACTGGATGTGTGATGAGCTAACTGAGAGTCATGAGCTAGATTTAGATTCACCAAAATAACTGGAAATATGGATTTGGCAGAGTAATTCAAAAGTAACGCAGTAGTAGTGTAATGCCATCCATCCATCTTCTTCCACTTCTCCATTTCTGGGTCACGGGGGCAGCAGATCTGCCGCCCAAAACACAATGCACCAGCCCACATGGATCCTCCCGCGGGTGTTGGGTCCACGGGAGGATGGCCCACGTCACAACTGGCCTTGATGTACTTCTGTCATGGGACACTGTCCGCAGGCACTAGGGGCGAGGTGGGGTTAAGTGTCTTGCCCAAGGACACAACGGCAACACTCATCTGTGGGAGGTGGGGTCACATACGGCCAACCCGTTGAGAGCGGGAGTGTAATACCTTACATTTTAAATACAGTAATATTGTAATGTAACGAATTCCTTTGAAATGACAGTAACAAGTAATCAACAACGCATTATAGCTTTGAAGTAACCTGCCCAACACGCATCAACACAATCTAATGGAACTGTGCAGACTTTCATCCTGTGACTACTGCTGGTCTCCAAAATACACATCTGTGGGGGAATAATACATTTGTTTTAATGAAGAGGAGCTGCTCGGTCAACCACTGTTCAACACATCTTGTGATTGTGCAATCAGATTCATTTTTTTAGGTGACATGTGAAATGAAGGAGCTCATTGGTCACCTATCATTTACAAACAAAATTACATTTCTCTCACCTTAGATTAACGGAGTTTATGGCTTCGCTTATTGATTCTGCAAAAATCCACAATGTTTCTTTTTCCTTGTAAGCAGCTATATTTGTTTTGATACACGTATGTCTCTCATTGGCTAATCCACCTGTCCATCTGAAAATTGGAATATTTACCAGTGACCAGAATGAGTGTATGCATGTATGAAAAAATTGTGACTGTTAGGTCCAGTGGCCACTGCAATTTGAATAAAACTGCAATGTGAATAAAAGTCCTCTTCTTCCCAGTTTAACAGCTCTATTTGCGATGTGGTTTAGGTTTAGAGTTTACATGTTTACTCCCACTTTAAAGTCCACAGAACAATCCGTTTACGTTTCGTTCAACAACGTCCACAAAGACTCTGTTGTGAGTGGTCTTAAATTAGTTGTGCCTGGAATAACCCACCAAGAAAGTAGTGTTTCTCATTAACTTGAACGAACTGTCTCCACACACCAGAACACGCCCCTTATAATGATGCTGCTGACTGTAATGGGTGAATAGAACGTTTAAAGGGATATGCCACCCCCAGGTCAAACTTGGGCATCTCCCCACAGTCCAGAGACTAAAATAAGTGGTGGAAAGCGTTTTTCTGGTGACCCAGCCATTGTCCAGGTCTGTCAGCACTGACCGCCGCGGTATCTGCAGCTACTCCTCGTTAGACTGGAGTCTAACGTCGCCAGAGAAAGATTTCAGCCAAAAGGAATTAATTTGCTCGATGCGTTTCCCAATTACTTTCTGTGTAGTGCGCATTCATATCGAGTGCAAATAAATGTGCAAATCAACACGTAGAGCTTGACTTGGTCATTTTGGGTGGGAACTATTTTTCAGTGCGGAAAAAGACAGCCGAAGCACACACCACGCTGACAGGGGAATCCCTGTTACGCACCAGGAAGAGAGTTCCCCTGTTACGCAGCGTGGTGTGCGCTTCGTCTGTCTTTTTCCGCACTGAAAAATAGTTCCCACCCCAAAATGACCAAGTCAAGCTCTCCGTGTTGATTTGCACATTTATTTGCACTCGATATGAATGCGCACTACACAGAAAGTAATTGGGAAACGCATCAAGCAAATTAATTCCTTTTGGCTGAAATCTTTCTCTGGCGACGTTAGACTCCAGTCTAACGCGGAGTAGCTGCAGATACCGCGGCGGTCAGTGCTGACAGACCTGGACAATGGCTGCGTCACCAGAAAAACGCTTTCCACCACTTATTTTAGTCTCTGGACTGTGGGGAGATGCCCAAGTTTGACCTGGGGGTGGCATATCCCTTTAAGGTTCTGTGTAGAGCGAGCATGAATCAGAAAAGCTTCCAGAGGAAATGAGCCAGTGCGCCCCAAAATATCTTCACAAATTTATAAACATACATCATAGAGAGATAGAGAGGAGAGCAGTGGAGGAGGAGTGAGAGTTATGGAAGGAGGGGGTGTATGGGTGGAGCAGGTTGGAATGGGCCTTGTGTCTCCTCATAGTGACTGTCAACTGTCCACTCAGAAAGACAGGAATGCCATGCTTTGGTCTACCAAACTCCACTGCTAAAGCCAAGCTGAAACTAACTAAAGATCACAGCTCTGTTTCCACTCTGCGTACACTACAGGAAAGTCATTTTTTTGTCTTGAGTGCCTATAGTGCTTCCATAGTCAGCATATGCTCCTTTAGATGTAGTAATCGCCTAGTTGCATCTCAGAGGAAAACTGGATAGAGGGTGCATATGATATGGCCCAGTTGTAACAAAAATCACTGAAACTTGTGACGGGGCAAATCCAAGAGGTTCAAAAGGGTAACATTGGCTGACTTCACATGGAATGATAGAAGAGCTTGTTTACAACTGGAGCACACTGGACTTTAAAGGGCCTATATTATGCTATTTTCTGCTCCATGTTATAATGTTTCCACATCAAAAACATACCTTGCCTTGAGTTTTGTTTCATTCACACACATTTAACACACAAACCCTGCATATTTATATCGTAGTTATTTTCTTGTGATGGTAATACAGGGAGTGCTGCACTGTGTATTTAAACTCCATACACCTTCACAAGAATCATTTGGATTCAGCCCTGGAATTGACAATCTCTACTAACCAAAAGGTAAGAGGTAGCTGTTAACTTGAAAACTACAGCTTCATGACATCATTAGGTGGAACAAAGCATTTTGAGCCTTGTAGTTGTTTGAGATGTAGACAGACTAATAAACTAGGATTGTTTGTCCGAATGAAACAAAACACAACTAAAGGTGTGTTTTCAATGAGGTAACAACATTCTCACAAGAATAATTTTTAGGACCTTTGAACAACTGTCAAGTGCTACTGAAAGAGGCTGGGTCAGAAAAACATGTATAGTCCAGTGTTGGGCTCTGTCTCCTCCAGTGCAGACCAAAGATACAAGATTCAAACTAAGCCCCACCCATGTCTCGGGTCCATGAAGCACACACACAAGCACAGAGTGCAGACCAGTGTTTATTCAGAGCCATACACTGTGGCTTTCTGTGCACCTTTATGAAAACCATGTTTGTTTCACATCCAAACTGGACACCATATGTATAAATCTCCCAAGACCCTACCACAGTGCACGCACATTGTGCACTGAGCTATAGTGAGGCAGTAGCCTCGCCTAAAGGTCCACACAGTGCACCAGAAGACTCTGGCCCAGTGACAACTATTCTTGAATGTTTCTGTTCAAAATACAATTTTACACACAAGTTACATTCATGGAATTCTGAGCCATTACATTTTTTTCATTCATAACAAGACAGCAAACAATTCAGAGAGGAAAGCAGCATCATAGCAGGTTATAGCAAGATCAGTAGCCCTTGGTCAGGTTGAGGTTTCAAATATTGAAATTGCAACAAATATGAAATATAAATATAACAGCCATAGCTGCTGTCTCATGCCACTCTGTCAAAATCCCAGGAAAAATCTAATACTCTGACAGCAGCAAAACCTGTACTTAATGTATGGTCTATAGTAGAGAAAACATTTCTGGTGAAGGATATAAAATATCATCATTTTCATGTGGTGGTTCTTATTGAAACTGCTAACAAAGAAGTACCTGAGGCTTCCCCAAACTTCAGAAAGGCTGCAGTACTGCCACGATTTTCTCCAAGGTTTTTCATGCAAACATCATATAGTTCTTGCTCTACCTCTGAATATTTAGCACTGCTAATGAAATCTGACTCTTCAAGACATAAAACTGGGTTTGCTGAAGAATGTGGAAATCTATCTAATATTACAGCACAATATGATTCAATTCTTATTTCGGGGATTTCAACATTCATGTTGATAATAAAAATCACAACTTATTTCCTTGACTTAACTAGGTTTGACCTAATACAACACATTACTCACACATATTGCAAGCTGTCCTGGTAATGTTTAAAAAGATGTAATGGTTTCTATAAGTGAAATCTTGGATTTAAGTATTTCTGATTACTCCTACTCTGATCCAATCATTTGCATCTGTCACCTTGTCCTTTCAGTCCTTCCTACCCACAGCTCAAAACCATATGTGAGACTCTGATCTTAATTTTCACAAATACTTTAAATATTAGTAAAATAGCTTGGCTCCATCTACATTATACTTCTAAGATGAGAAGTTTCATATCTAAACCTGATGCAGTGAAATGTGTGCTTTTATCTCAAGTGGTTTAGAGTTTTGCAATGCACTTTACTAGGGCGATAGACATTTATTACTTTTATGTGTAAAATACACATGTATGTATTACCGGTACTGCTTCTTAAAGAGCCGTGTAGTTGTCTGCAACTCTCAAAGATAGCTGCCCATCTGAGTGGCTTTTTAAAAAATTTGTGATAAAAACAAATGCACTTCCAAATAAACCATATATGGAGTCTTGAAAATAAGCAACTAAAGATTGCTCACGAATCACTCCAAATACAACTCCAGGTGATTAAATGGTGAGCGGAAACAACAATAACACAGTTAAAAGCTCTGAAAGGTCTTCTTTAAAATGTATTTTTTTCACCTACAAACTAGACATCTGTAAACTATACCACCACATTTTTTTATAGTAATAAATATCAGATTTGTGATCTCGTGTGTGACAATGTTGTTTTGGTGATATCATATGGTGATTCACTGCTTTTTAGTTTATTTAATGATAAAAAGAAAACAGACAACTCTTTTAAAGATTGTATAAATACTGTATAAAGAACCAGGAATCAGGATAAAAATCTAAATTATGTCTAGAATAGGTTTGAAATTCAAGAGAGGGGAGTTTTCATTATTATTTAAAGCAAATTCTAATCAAAGCAACTCAAAATGGCCCCACAGGCCTGGACCAGAGCTTCAGTGAGGTCCTGGACAGCCTGAGGTCCAACCTGAACTGATCCAATTGCATCAATGGTCCATGATCATATGCATGGATACTCCTCTTGCTTCTGTCAATATTAAACATACTACAAAGCCTAAATCAGGTGACATCCAAATATGTCCAGTGTTTTCAGTGTTTTTACAGATGTTTTAGATTAAAAAAAAGATGATAGCCAATCTGCTAACTAACTCACCAGCCTGATTACTTCATATTTTGCCATCGGTCTACACGTGTAGTGAAACAGCACCACTCGTAGATTTAAGTGGGAATTGCCACACAGTCATGAGTCTTTCTTAGATTGGAGCACCCTTGGAATCTTTTTTAACAAACACATTTTAATAAATAAAGAAACATTGTTAAAAAGCTGTATACAAACAAATTAGTTGTGATATCTATGACTTCCATAGATCTATGATCTATGGCTAAGACCAGAGCTAATGGCTGGTTTAAGATAACTTGATCTCACAATGGAGAAATTCACATATCAAGGTAGATCTTACACACTAAAAGGAAAATAGGAAGTACAATGCACATTCAATCAAGAAAATAATAATACAAGATATGAAATGTAGGGCTGAAATTATTTGAAACCTTTCAATAGTAATCTCATATCTCAAATCATTCACAGGCATTTCACATTACTGTATTAACAATTAATCAATTAATTTGTTTGTTCATTTGTCAATTGTTCATTAATGTACACTGTTCCTGTCAAATAAATAAATATATAAATAAATAAAAATCGATTACCAAAATTGAGTTAAGAAATGCATAGCTCATAATTAATTAAACACAACAACTAACAAAGTTTCGTGGGACCAAAACAATGAAACACTAGCTGTCATTGCAGAAGTTGTCATTGCTAATCTAAAATGAGTGTATATACTTAGACAAGTCTACACATTTCATTATCTTTATTTGTCAGTTTCTTGCCCTGTGCAGTTAAAGGTCTCTCCAAGTGTGATTGGAGTGCAGTGGTACTCTTAACACAGTCACAACGTTTACATGCACAGAAATAGTGCACTCAGGCACTAAACGACCAAACTTCATACATCATACATATAACCACACTTTTGGCAGAAGCGATATCTCATTTACAATGAGCATCGGATTTTCAGACATGGTACAAACTGCATTAATCACAAGTATAGCCTATATTGAAGCACTGGTAAGTAACAACCTCTCCTCCAGGTGGGTGGAGAGGTCCTGTCTCAAGTGGAGGAGTTCAAGTATCTCAGGGTTTTGTTCACGAGTGAGGGGAGGATGAAGCATGAGATTGACAGGTGGATTGTTGCAGCGTCTGCAGTGATGTGGACGCTGTACCGGACCGCTGTGGTGAAGAGAGAGCTGAGACGAAAGGCAAAGCTCTCAATTTACCGCTTATCAATCTACGTTTCTACCCTCACCTATGGTCATGAGCTTTGGGTAATGACTGAAAGGACAAGACCGCGGATACAAGCGGCCAAAATGAGTTTCCTCCGCAGAGTAGCTGGGCGCTTAGAGATAGGGTAACAAGCTAAGTCACACGGGAGGAACTCAGAATAGAGCAGCTGCTCCTCCACGTTGAGAGAAGCCAGCTGAGGTGGCTTGGGCACCTGTTTCGGATGCCTCCTGGACGCCTCCCTGGGGAGGTGTTCTGGGGATGTTCCACCAGGAGGAGGCCCCAGGGAAGACCCAGAACACGTTGGAGGGACTATGTCTCGGATGGCCTGGGAACGCCTCAGGATCCCTCAGGAGTGTGTGTGGAGAGGGAAGTCTGGGCCTCCCTGCTCAAACTACTGCCCCCACAACCCGGCCCCGGATAAAGCAGAAGAAAATCAATGGATGGATGTCTAAAGAAGTGTCTAATATTTTCCTGGCTGTTTTTTACCCTGTGCATTTGAACACCTCAGTCTGCTCAGAATGTACACAAAGGTGTTAAATGAAATTTGATACACAGGCCACAATAAACCATTATTTGTATTATTTTCGTTCACAGCTGAAAGGCTTCTGACACCAGGATGCTGTATTTCAAAAATAAACCATCAAAATTAATGTAGGTGGATTGATCTTGAATATGAAACTGGGTAGAAGTCCATGCTTTGAAAATATTTATTTCTCATATCTTTTCTCACTGAATTTGAAAATGGTACTCCTCATATTATAAGCAATGTCAAAAACTTGTATTCACTTAATTAAATGGAATCAAAATTTAATGTAAAATTTAAATCAGCGTTGTCTTGAACTCAACATTGTCCAAGTGGAATCTTATAATAAGAAATGCACAGAAGCCAAAATCAATCTAATTTAGGGAGGGCGCAAAAGCTTGTTGATAGCAACAAATGTAAGTAATTAGCATTGCATCAGCGGTTATTTATAAGTCAAACATTTCTTCTCTTTGTTTTCTTGTACTGTTTTGTGGTCATTATTCTTACTTTTACAACATATAATTTAAACCAGCTACAGTAGACATGATATTTACAAATGTACAAATGGAAATGTACAGTTCCTCCTTGATTCAGAGAACTACATCACTTCCTGTTTCCTATCCTTGACTCTGTGGGCTGGATTTGAAAAAAACCCATGCAAAAGGATCAGGATAATTTTTCCAATCCTGCAAAGATAGAAATCTGTGATTTGGAAATCTGGATTAAATCTGGATTTGTTTTTAAATACTGTCTCCAGAAGAAGTGAGCCTCTGCTATCTGTTTATCTTTTATGATGGTTCTGTGGATTACATACATTTTTGGCAGGGAAAAGTTACCAGGCCAAGAAACGAATTACTAAATTTTCAATTGTAACTAGTTACATTACTGTGTTAATAAAAATAGTAGTAAACATACATTACAGTAATCTCTTACTTTGTAAATATAGCCCAACATTGCACTTGAGACAGGCTAAGTAATGACTCACTGTCTGCTGCTGGGCTGCTGCTGTTGGAGAGGGATCCCAGATCTACAACGAGTCCATCCAGACACACTGTGAGCTCACCTCCACTCACAACTGTGCCTTTGTTCTCCGTCTGCAGCACTAAACTTAGCTGGATGTTCTCCACTGGGGAAGGGAACATGCAAAGACAAAAGAGGGCAGAACATAGTCTGAACAGAGCTGAACAGTACACACATTTGCTTTGCATAAGTCAGAGTGCATCGTATGCACGTTCACAGCTATTATCATTTTATAATAACCTTTTAGTGCCTTTCAATTTTAAGATTATTATTTTATTTTATACATACTGTGTTGCGGATCTCCCATTAACACTGCAAGCAAATGGTTATGCCCCAAAGATAGACCAGTTGAGAACTACTGTTATATGGGCTATATCAAAAGGAGTTTATAATAAAAGAGCTGACTGACTACTGATGACAATATGGTATTGCTATCACTTGAGTCAATAAAACATTGTTATGAGGATATGAGGATATGTATGAGGATACAGTACTTTTGCCCTGGTGTGTGCGCAGAGTGTCCATGAGGTCAATGGTAGCACTGCCCAGCAGCTCCTTCCTCAGGGTGTGACAGCTCCACAACTTAAGGTCCAGATGACTCTGAGGGGTCACATTTCTGTCCAACCACAAACACATTAGAGATTAGATATACAATAGACATGCACAATAGACATACACTACATGTATGTAGCACACACATGTAGTGTAATTAAGTGAACAATCACTGTTGAACAACAAAAAATATACTACTAACAACAATGGCAAAAGGAGAAATTCAATTTGTCAACTGCACAAAGGTTTATTTGGTCGAATAAGTTTCGCAGCTCATCCAAGCTCGTCCAGTTGACAAATTAAATTTCTCTTTTTGCTATGGATTCTACCTGGACGACTGAGGGATTCTACATATTAATAATAATCCTGAGCGGTTTGTAAGTCCAGTAACAATCAACAAAGCATTTCTGCTGTTGCAAAATGTATGGCTCTATTAGCACAGGTAGTGTTGGCTGTGTTTCTCACAGTAATGTGGTGTAATTGTGTGTCGCTCACAGCATCAGGTCCTCGTTCCACTGTAGCTCCACATGCCCGCTGCGCTTGCCTGTTTTCTTGCTCTCACTGCTCAGGCCATCAGCTGTCACCTCCACAAAAGTGCTGAGACGCGAATGACGGCTGGGGAGCTTCGGAGACTGAGGCTTTGCGGACACCACTACATACAAATAGTAAATTATCACCATTTTTATATAGCACTTTTCTACCTTCACAGCGCACACAAAGCACTTTACTTTAGTAAACCCATAACCCATTCACACACACAATCACTGGGGGCAAGGACACAATGACAGCATGTGGGAACATGTGGGATTTGAACTGCCAACCGTTTAATAAGAGGACGAATCAGTTACCAACTGAGCTACTGTCGGCCCAAGAAGAAAAGACACCCAGTTATTGAATTCTCATGTATGTCGGAGAATAGGTCAAGTACATCCCTGATTATGTAGTGGGAAGGTCAGTCCAGTGTCAGGTTCCTTATTTTATGATGAAATTCTTCTTACTTAACCCTACAGCAGTTAGCTTCATGGAGCAGCCTCAACAAACAATCATTTTAGTAGTCTATAGTTAGTCTAACAGAAAAATACAGAATATTTCTAGCAAAAGGAATATACGGCATGTATAGAGTCTGTTTGAACTCCCAAATAAGGAATAAGAAAAATAGTCAACTAATTGGCAGCCAATTAGTCACAATGCTTCAGATTTGTGTTGCAACTCCAATTACTCCATTATCATTTTATTGGGCATAGTTTATGACCATGAATCCGGTTAAAGAAGATATAACTGCCATGGAACAGGCTTAATGAGTGAACTTCAGTCTGCAGCAGCAAAGGTTAAATCAGAGCTATGCCTATAGTCAGTGTACCTGTGAGGGTGAGCTGGGACTTCTCAGAGGTGTGAGCAGCAGCCATGGCATCACCGCTCTGAAACACACAACAGGTCCAGCAGGAGGAAATAACTTTAATGAAGCTTATGAAAAGTAGGGTTGTAAAAAGTATCAAAAATAAGTAGTCATTTGAGCAGGTATCAATACTAAAAAAGCAACATTCAAAAGACAGAAATGAACCTTTCCTGAATAGCCTTAGAATGATCTTGAGCTGTGTCACAGCAAGTATAAGAGACTAGTATACTAGACTATACTAGTATACGCCCATGAACTATGGAACCTACCTGGACGACTGAGGGTTTATGCCAATATAAGACCACGTGGTAACATAAAATAAAGTACTATGAGTTAATGCTGTGTGTCTAAATCTTGGTATATATATATATATATATATATATATATATATATATATATATATATATATATATATATATATATAAATCATTGATATTGAGTATCGAGTAGTCCATTCCTGAGTATCCAAATCAACTTTGAAATTTGAAGTCATGACAACACTAAAGAATATCCATGTTTCAGAATCATCAGCAGCACAATAAGAGACATTAAAAGAACATGTAAGGCACCTCATCAGCTGGGTTTGAGTTAGTCAGTGACGGAGTGGGAGAGGGTGCCATCAAGCCACTACATCATCCTAAAACTGTAACATGGGTCCCATTCATACACATGGCACGGCATCATGTGTGTACTTCATAGTGGGCCTGATGGGACTGACCTGAAGCGCTTGGTTGTTTGAAGATTGAAGATAGATTTTGGGAATATTCACCTTCCTTCAGATCAGGGCGAAGGAAGGTGAATCATGTGACGTACAGCCAGCTCACAGCAACAACAGTCATGGGCACCGTACCAGGCACTTCCAAATAAACTCGATTATAATACAGAGTTTATCGGATTCACGTCAGTGTTTCATATTTATTGGTGTGTGTCTCTTTTCTGTGAGGCTAACCGTTAGCTATCAGGCTCTGACACGGAGCTCTTCAGAGGAACAGAGTATTGTCCTGCACCGACAGATAACACACTCTAGTGGGCTTGGACCACACACTGGAACCCCGAGCTTTCAGGGCACAGACGCGGTGGACATACCTTTATCAGCTGTTTTTTTCAGTCCTTAGTCAACTTCCATTTCCATTTCCGCTTTAGTGAAAATACCACGTGACCAGAACAGTTTTTTAATCAGCAAAGGATTGTGGGTAGCATGGAAACTCTACAAGAGCCTCCTGATCAATGTGCAGCTCCCGGGCCACATACGGCCCTGTGCTTGACTCTGATGGCCCGTTTAAGCTCATTTGAAATGACAAAATAAACATATTTTATCATTTTACCTCATGCATGGACAAAAGTTGCATTGCTTTTATTTTAGAAGTGTTTTTTTAATTACATGTGTTGTAAGGCAACCTCACTTTTTCATTGCTTAGTCATAACATACCAGCATGCCAAAACAATGCTATATAGTGCTTTTTATTAAGAAATACATTTTATTTTATGCAGAATTAAGTTAAGCATTTTGGCCTGGGCCTCCACAATATTTTCTGTTTTGTCCACCCCTGATCTATAGTCAGGGATGAAAGAGTTCCGTTTTTTAGCGGATCTCCGCTTTTTTTTCAGCCGTGGGGTAATTTTTATTTTTTATTTTTTTTATATCTGTGCAAATTCGTTGAGAAAGATTTTGGGCGTATATATATGTATAGTTGTGTTTAGGGTCGCCAACCATCCCTTGAAAAACAGAATCGTCCCGTATTCAGAACAAAAGTACGTGTATCTCGTATTAAACTTCGGGCCGCGCGAGCCCGTGTCTGGAGCCGCAGACCGAGCAAGCGAGCGCAGCTCTTTCGTAACAGTGTGTACCATTGCGTGTACACAGGTTAAACTTTATAAAACATCCTATACCTCATCCTACCTGCCCGTGCCTCACTTAACGCGTTGCTCCTCGCTTTTTCACCTGCGCCTTTTAGCGCGCATAAGCTCCTCCTCAATGCGGTCTGATTAGACAAAGTGCAAAGCAAAAACAAATCCAATATATACTACTAGTAGGCCTACCTGTTAATAAAATGTGGGTTTTTGGTACTTTTATGTACAGTTTTACTTTATTGCTAATAACATATAGCATATAGAAATCCAAATTTCAGAAATTTTAATTTAAAATTTTCCCACGGGCCGTGACTTTCCGCTTTTTTCATGATTGGCCACTTTCATCCCTGTATAGTCTATGCTTCAGACCAGGGGTGGGCAATTATTTTTTCCATGGGATCACATGGAAACAGAAAATATTGTGAAGGGCTGGGCCAAAATGCGTAACTCATTTCTGCATAATATTAAGTGAATTAAAAAAAAATTAAAAAGCGGCAAATAGCATTGTTTTGACACGCTGGTAAGACTGGTAAGAGTGTATGTTATGACTAAGCAATGAAAAAGTGAGGTTGCCTTACAAAAAATGTAATTGTAAAAAAACACTTCTAAAATAATAGCAATGCAGCTTTAGTCCATGCATGAGATAAAATGATAAAATGTTTATTTTGTAATTCCAAATTAGCTTAAAAGGGCCATCAGTCAATGCCCAGGTAAGATCCAAAGATGCATCTCCCCTCCATCTGTGATTTAGTTATCGTTTTACTTAATATAGAGTGGGACAAAAAAGTATTTAGCCAGCCACCAATTGTGCAAGTTCTCCCATTTTAAAAGATGCGAGAGGCCTGCAACACAAAATGGGGTAAAGAATCCAGGACATGACATTGTAGGATTTTTAATTAATTCATTGGTAAAATAAGTATTTGGTCACCTACAAACAAGCAAGATTTGTGGCTCTCACAGATCTGTAACTTCTTCTTTAAGATGTTCCTCTGTCCTCCACTCGTTCCCTGTATTAATGGCGCCTGTTTGAACTGGTTATCAGTATAAAAGACACATGTCCACAACCTCAAACAGTCACATTCCAAACTCCACTATGGCCAAGACCAAAGAACTGTCAAAAGACACCAAAAACAACATTGTAGACCTGCACCAGGCTGGGAAGACTGAATCTGCAATAGGTAAACAGCTTGGTGTACAGAAATCAACTGTGGGAACAACTGTTAGAAAATGGAAGACATACAAGACCACTGATCCCTCAATCTGGGGCTCCACAGAAGATCTCACCCTGTGGGGTCAAAATGATCACAAGAACGGTGAGCAAAAATCCCAGAACCACATGGGGGACCTAGTGAATGACCCGCAGAGAGCTGGGACCAAAGTAACAAACGCTACATCAGTAACACACTACACCGCCAGGGACTCAAATCCTGCTCAAGCCACTACATGTCCAGCCATGTCTGAAGTTTGCTAGAGAGCATTTGGATGATCCTGAAGAGTATTGGGAGAATGTCATATGTCAAAAGACAACTTTTTGGTAAAAACTCAACTTGTCGTGTTTGGAAAAGAAAAGAATGCTGAGTTGCATCCAAAGAACACCATACTTACTGTAAAGCATGGGGGTGGACATTTCATGCTTTGGGGCTGTTTTTCTGCAAAGTGACCAGGATGACTGATCCATGTAAAGCAGATGTGTCCAAACTTTTTTCATCAAGGGCCACATATCTAAACACAGACGAAGCAGAGGGCCAATTGAGGGCCAGAGACTGGTGCCCAGTACAGTGAATAATTGAAATATATCCATGTTTAACACGTTAAAATGAGCTATCAGTCCTTTATTCATTCAAACTCCTCAAAACCACACAATAAATATTAAATATTGTCTTATCAAGGTAGATTTTCAAAAAACTTGCAGTCAAAAGTTCTGCTCAAGGTAATTTGGGCCAATTCACCTGGAAGCCTGGAGGCCAAGAAAAATGTGTCTGAGGGCCGCATTTGGCCTACGGGCCATAGTTTGAACATGCCTGGTGTAAAGGAAAGAAAGAATGGAGCCATGTATCATGAGATTTTGAGTGAAAACCTCCATCCATCAGAGAGGGAATTGAAGATGAAACGTGGCTGGGTCTTTCAACATGACAATGATCCCAAACACATCGCCCAAGCAATGAAGGAGTGGCTTTGTAAGAAGCATTTCAAGGTCCTGGAGTGGTCTAGCCAAACTCCAGATCTCAACCCCATAGAAAATCTCTGAAGGGAGTTGAAAGTCCATGTTACCCAGCGACAGCCCCAAAACATCATTGCTCTAGAGGAGATCTGCATGGAGGAATGGGCCAAAATACCAGCAAGTGTGTGTGAAAACCTTGTGAAGACATTTGACCTCTGTCATTGACAATAAAGGGTATATAATAAAGTACTGAGATGAACTTTTGTTATTGACCAAATATTTATTTTCCAACATAATTGACCAAATACTTACTTTAAATTAATTCTTTAAAAATAAGACAATGTGATTTTTTTCTATTTTGTCTCTCATAATTGAGGTGACAAATTGAGATGAAAATAACAGGTCTCTCTCATCTTTTAAAGTGGAAGAACTTGCACAATTGGTGGCTGACTAAATACTTTTTTGCCCCACTGTACAAGGTGAATGCAGTCTTTACCCTTTATTTTCTACATTTTATAAAACAGGATTTATGAATTTCTTCACAAGAGCATGGCACGACATTTCACTCAGATAAACACACACGTAGTCTATGGAGCATTAGGCAACAGTAATAGGTAACAAGATAATTTTATTCATTTATTAATCTGTTTTTGACACCTACTCTACCTCATACCTTCCCATTTACAATCAATTTTAAAAATGTGAAGGCAACAAGGTATCTTCAGTGAGAATTCAGTTATTCAGTCCTGCTGTGAAACACCTAAATTAAAGGAATTGTACTTTTTCCCCATTAAGAAAGCTATGAGACAGAGGCATCATGTAAATTCCACAGAATATTTATTTGAAAAGAATTTATAAAAAAGCTACAGAAGTAAGTGTGTGTGAGCTCAGTTGATGGTGAGGACATCACTCTGGATCTCATGGCTCAGCTGAGTTTGCAGATCACTCAGTTTCCTCTTCAGGACACCCAAAGCAGACATGACAATCGTCTCTGGTCGCAAAGAGCCACATGACTCCACGTTGTAGAAAAACCTGCACACAAATGCACCATTACTGATTACACGAACAGTGCCCTTACAGTTCATGTTATAGTGCAGGCTGCTTCCACATTTACATGCTTAACACATTTAATTCTTCTCAAATCTATCTGAAGGTATATCACAATAAATACTATGTTAAATACCTTGTTGAAAAAGTAATTTATAGATGGGGTATTACACTACAGGGTATTAACTGCTTACACATCTATACATCAATATTCCTAAATAATAATCGAAAACAACATATTAACCCGTTTAACGTCTCTTGCAGCAATTGTGTGAGCTGTAGAGGTTTGAGTAACTAACAGTGTATGACTCAATTGCCCCTCTGGGATAAATTAAGTTATACTGATTGATTTATTGGATACTAAGGACCTCATTACATTTGATTCATTAGGAAAAATGTTTACTCATCGATAACCTATTCACTTACTGGCTTACTTACTAACCTTTCTGGTTTCCCATTTGGATCATACGGGGCCTGGACTTCATCCTCTTCAATTTCGGAGTGTTCACTCTTAGGCCTGAACAGAAAACAGTGCAACTGCAGTGTTCAGGAAATAAAAATAGTTTGAAAAACAAACACATTTTATTCATAAGTCTCTTTCAAAACAACAAAGGGCACTGTACAATAGGACAAGTTAAAATGAACCAAATAAAATACAGGACAATATGGAAATGGGGACTGCATGTGCTGCCCTGGTGGTCAAGTGGTGGTTAAAGTGTTTAAACCAGTAAAGCACACTCTTTTCTCCCAGGACGTTTTTCATGTCATTATGATCAATTATGGTTAAAAGCATACATACTAAAATGAAGAAATGCAACTGTATGATTAAAAGTGCAATTGATCCATCCATTTTCTTCCACTTTATCCAGGGCCGGGTCACGGGGGCAACAGTTTGAGCAGGGAGGCTGGGAGGCCCAGACACCCAGACACACTCTTCCGGGGAGATCCCGAAGCGTTCCCAGGTGAGCCGAGACACAGTCCCACCAGCGTGTCCGGAGTCTTCCCCAGGGCCTCCTCCCGGTGGGACATGCCTGGAACACCTCCCAAGGGAGGCGTCCAGAAGGCATCCGGAATAGATGCCCGAGCCACCTCAGCTGGTCCTCTCGACGTGGAGGAGCAGCGACTCTACTCTGAGCTCGTCCCATGTGACTGAGCTCCTCACCCTATTTCTAAAGAGATTGCCCAGCCACTCTGCGGAGGAAACTCATTTTGACCGCTAGTATCCGCGATCTTGTCCTTTCAGTCATTACCCATAGCTCAGATGAGCCAGCTCCCAGATGAGATAAAATGTTAAAATCAAACATAACTTTTACTGATAACAATTCTAACGTAATTGTTACAAAAACATTGAATATGATATCCCATCATCCCAGAATGAGCATCACACGAGTTTCTTGTTTGGGTTGTCAGTTTTAATGCTGAAATCCAGTTGGTTTAAACCTAAAAGGACCCTCTCTGATCTGAATTGTTACTACCTAAACCTTAGAACCTGCAGTCAGTCATTAACCAGTGTCTCTACAGCTGCAGTATATGCTGTCCATATACTGAGAATGAGGAAACCTGCACTTCTATAGGATTTTACCTGCTAACCCATTACCCATTTAGATCACCATGTACCTTTTACCGTTTTAAAAATGCCATTTCTCACCGAAAACATATTGACGCATGATAAAAGTTTCACTTTTGACCCTCCTTTAGCTCCCTTCAGAGCACTATCACAACAACACAGTGAAAATACCGCACATCTCAGATTTGTCAGGTTGTTGTGTACAGTTTTGTATCATGTTTTTGTATATTTAAGGAGAACTGTCTTACAGCTAACCATAAAAACCTCTTCAGGCATGTTTTTGATGAGGTAACGTTATAACATGGTACAAAAAAAATGGATTGGATTATACCCCCTCTTTAAAAGGCACTGGCAGCCCAACCCAAGTTCAGTTATGACTGTAGTACATTTTTTAAAACTCAAAAAGACTGTAGTAGGCTACATTCAGTTCCTTTAAGTAATGCAAATAAAAATGGTTATAAAGAATAGAGTAGATATAAACCTTTCAGCTCATTTTAAGAAATAGAATCTATACCATTCCTCAGGCCTGGGGTAGACTGTGTGCCTCAGTGCGTTGTCCGGGTCATACTCGAACGACACTCCAGCTGTTGGGTTCCATTTGGCATGTTCTTTACCAAAGCCTTTCTTGGCATAAGCCCTGAGTCGCAGCTCTTGACCTTTGCGAAGCTTCACCACCAAAATGTCTGAGAGAAACAATACATGAAAAGTAGGCAAAAATATTTTAGAAATATTAATAGTGGTAGTTTTTAAAAAACATATTTTATACAATACCATACTTTTTTTTGCTTTGATTACTCCTATTAAGTGATGTGAAGTGACAAACTTTCAAATCTGTTTTGACATCCATTGGTTTATTTTTTTTTTCTTAATTTTAAAATATTTTTAAAATTTTATTATATTATAATGTGGTACTTTTTGAGTAAAAAGCTCCATTCAGTTGTGAACTAAGCTGCTTACCATCCTGTTCTACATAGTCATTAGGGTCATTGTCTCGACTCCGAGAGGTCACCTGACAGGAAAAACACAAACACAAAATTTTAGTTTAACAGACTTGCAGACTGAGGTTACATTTGAACAGACATTGACTTTGAAGCACTAGAGCAAACTGCTAGTTAACTTTTGGAGAGCCACACTTGAACATGATTGCAATACAGGCCGAAGGCACTCACAGGGATGACTCGAGGATTGTTGGACAGAAGATCACGTGATGTAACATGACGCGTCTGGTCCTCTGTGCAGCGGACATCTAAAGTAAGCTCTACCGAACATTCAGGGCAGAAGTCCTCACATGTGCAGTCCTGTGGCACACATGCAACTTTACATCATAGTCTTGTTTTGAATTCATTAAAAACCCATCACTGTACATTCTATGAAGAATCCATCTTGCTGTGCAAGGTACTACTGCATTTTAATAATCTGATGATAGGCAGCTGCATTTATAAATCACACCTGCCCCTGTTTTTAATGTTTTAAATGGACCTATGCAGTTTTTTTTGTTTGTAATGTAATAGGGCGCCCATTAAAAAACAAACAAAAAAGTCTCGTCTCATTGGGCTCTCCCTGTATAAATAAAGAGAATTGAAAGACAAATGAAATCTCCCTGGAGGAAAGCAAAGCCACCAGAAAATATTCTACATGCATCTTTAAAGCCAAAAAAAGCTGTTAGGTATACTTGCCCTTGAATAGTGCAGTTTATCCACTATATCATCACTGGTCAGAGGGATTAGACCTATGAGCACACGTTAGACACATGGTTCAGTAAAAAACATAGACTATACAGTCTATGGTAAAAACAATAAAATTTTCAACACGAATTATGTAGAATACTCACCAACTCTGTGGGCAATGAACTCATCATGAAGAACAGAAGAATTGGCATCAATCTGGATCCAATCAATAGCTTCAAATATAGAGAATGTGCAGAGTAAATGTCACGAGGTACATTTTGGACAATGTTTGAACATTAAAGAATACCTATAGTGGCGACTTCAGACATGAAAACCCGACGAATAGAGTTTGCAACCCTGCAAAAGATCAGACTTTGTTATTCAACGCTGTTAGGATAGTGCGAATATAGTTCTCAAGAATTAGCAGCAAAAAACAAAGATATCGCACAACTTGAGTAGCAGCAAGGACACACGGTGCACATGCCCAAATGTATCTGTATGGGCTAGATTGCTAGAAATAAGTGTAAATGAATGCATATTTAACATAACCATAATAAAAAGTTTTGTCAGAGTTCTCAAGATAGTGTACTGATATTATGTTCTCTAGCATCGCTTAGCACCTTCTTTTCTCCCCTTTCTTTCCTCCCCTGTCCCCATCTCTCTCGCCTTTTGTCTTTCTCATTATACAACAGGAAAAACTAAGTATACACGGTGTATCAAAGCAATTAAAAATGACCACAAAAAAGAAAGGATTAGCAGTGAGAATAGCTCTGGTTGTAGCTTTTGTTGACACAAACCTCGATCAGTAAGCTAACAATGAACTTACGCCAAATCGGTGTTCTCAATGACAAACTTCACATTTTCGTCGGTAAGTTCCGTGATTTTTACTGTTGGTTGGTTAGCATACGGCATCGTTAAAGTCTTGTTTTACACTCGGTATGCTATATATATATCTTTCTACGATGCTTCTGCACCATGTTCTGCGCTTACGCCGCGGAAACACTTCCTCATTTCTCACCGTCGCCGTGCGTTCGGGCTTGTGATTGGCTACAGCCACAAAGGAAGGCGGGCTCTGAGTTTTGTGACGTTAGTGTGTGTGTTTGTGTTTGTATACACTGCCTGACTAAAGTATTAGGACGATGGCATAATTTGTGATGCTGAGGCAACTTTTCAATGAATCAAGCATTATTTAAATGTGGTGTACTTAATACTATTTCATCACTTTTATTCAATTATATTATTATCACACATTCTCATATTTTCAGATCATTGTGTGCAAATCCATTTGTGGACGAATATTACTCATGTTTTCATAGCGTCCTTTCATTATGACAATAATTTGAACACTCAATATTTTAAAATCAACTCAGAGAGATCTCGAATCACCCCATATGCATGATTGAAAGGACAGAATTTGTAAAGCTGATTAAAGGTGGTTATTTTGATGAAAAAGATATTTAATTTGATATTGTTACATTTTTGCAATAATATGCCTTTACACATTATTAAATTTGCTTTAATATATCAATACATTAATTTGTTGTCATTACCAATACGTCTTGCTATCATTATTTATTAAAGTTCAGAAATACACAATCGTCCTAATACTTTTGTCAGGCAGTGTAGGTCAAGTATTAAGTGTTTTGCTGAGAAGGCAAGTTCCCCCCCATTTGTCCAAATGTGGCTGAAAGGTAGGATCCTAAAATAGCTCCACAAATGTTGATCTCTTATTGATAACATTGCATTTTGTATTTCGATTAGGACTAGACCTTAGAACATGCAATATTATAAGAAAATAATCTACATTTAAACAATAATTGATTTTTAGACAATTGCATATTGTACTATTTTGGAATAAATAAATCATTATCAACACATGTAGCTAATGTAGTTTATTTACAAGTAGTTACTTAAGTTTTAATATATTACACAAGTTTCATACTGCCGTTTACAAGCCTCAAGAATCACAGCTGCAGATGGGCAAGAACAGGCTTTATGAGAGTGATTCATTTCAAACCAACGGCATGATGCGTAACAACTTGATCTGATGTGATCCTTCACAAACTCGAGTGATAGATGTTCCAATCAGCAGTTTCATCTCCTCTGGTTTATCCCAGTCAGGTTCTTCAACTGTCACATTGAAAACAAACAAAAAAATAAAATAAAATATTACTAAGTTGGCATGCAGTCTCACAATATAAGACTTTAAAGAGGGGGTATTTTACTTCTATGGGGCATTAATCACCATGTTACCTTTACTAAAAAAACAACAAAGTAACATCCCTTTGCTCTCCATGCAAAGTCACTCTCCCTTCAGAGCGTTATTACATCATAATCAGCGTGCACCCCACTAATGAAACTACTGTACAACACATCTGTTTTGTCAAGTTGCTGTGTACAGTTTAATATCTTGTATATTTATGGAGAATTGTCATATGGGGGCATGGGTAACATAGGCTTGTGGGCTAAGCATTGTACAGAATCTTATAGCCAACTGTAAGGAGATGAAACGGCCCTGGGAGAGGTCATGAAATCATGACATGCATGGATGACATTTAAAACCTCTTCAGTCATGTTTTTGATGAGGGAACAATATAATATTGTAACATGGTAAAATAAATAAATAAATAAAAACAGCAACACAATTTCTACTAATCTGACTTACCGTTACAGCTGCTCCCATAAGCCCTTGAACGACTGCTTCACCTGTCGACTGCACCTGAATAATTTTTACACATTTTAAAAAGTCACGATGAACAAATTTCACTTCAACATTTACATGTATAATCATAACATCAAGTAAATGGTCACATATGTACATTATATTGCCAAAAGTATTCTCTCACCCATCCAAATAATGGAAATCAGGTGTTCCAATCACTTTCATGGCCACAGCTGTATAAAATCAAGCACATAGGCCTGCAGACTTGTTTCTACAAACATTTGTGAAAGAATGGAACTAGGTACTCAGATACTGTGATAGGATGCCACCAGGTACTGTGATAGGATGCCACCTGTGCAACAAGTCCAGTCATGAAATTTCCTCACTCCTAAATATTCAATAGTCAACTGTCAGTGGTATTATAACAAAGTGGAAGCGATTGGGAACGACAGCAACTCAGGTAGGCCACATAAATTGATGGGATGCTACAGCGCACTGTGCGCAGAGCTCGCCAACTTTCTGTAGAGTCAATCGCTACAGACCTCCAACCTTCATGTGGCCTTCATTACCTCAAGAACAGTGTGTAGAGAGCTTCATGGAATGGGTTTCTATGGCCAAGCAGCTGCATCCAAGCCATACATCACCAAGTGCAATGAAAAGTGTTGGATGTACAGTGGCTTGCGAAACTATTTGGCTCCCTTGAACTTTGTGACCTTTTGCCACATTTCAGGCTTCAAACATAAAGATATAAAACTGTAATTTCTTGTGAAGAATCAACAACAAGTGGGACACAATCATGAAGTGGAACACACTTTATTGGATATTTTAAACTTTTTTAACAAATAAAAAATGAAAAATTGGGTGTGCAAAATCATTCAGCCCCATTGAGTTAATACTTTGTAGCGCCACCTTTTGCTGCGATTACAGCTGCAAGTCGCTTGGGGTATGTCTCTATCAGTTTTGCACATCGAGAAACTGATATTTTTGCCCATTCCTCCTTGCAAAACAGCTCGAGCTCAGTGAGGTTGGATGGAGAGCGTTTGTGAACAGCAGTTTTCAGTTCTTTCCACAGATTCTCAATTGGATTGAGGTCTGGACTTTGACTTGGCCATTCTAACACCTTGATATGTTTTTTGGTGAACCATTCCATTGTAGCTTTTGCTTTATGTTTTGGATCATTGTCTTGTTGGAAGACAAATCTCCGTCCCAGTCTCAGGTCTTTTGCGGACTCCATCAGGTTTTCTTCCAGAATGGTCCTGTATTTGGCTCCATCCATCTTCCCATCAATTTTAACCATCTTCCCTGTCCCTGCTGAAGAAAAGCAGGCCCAAACCATGATGCTGCCACCACCATGTTTGACAGTGGGGATGGTGTGTTGAGGGTGATGAGCTGTGCTGCTTTTACGCCAAACATAACGTCTTGCATTGTTGCCAAAAAGTTCGATTTTGGTCTCATCTGACCAGAGCACCTTCTTCCACATGTTTGGTGTGTCTCCCAGGTGGCTTGTGGCAAACTTTAAACGACACTTTTTATGGATATCTTTAAGAAATGGCTTCCTTCTTGCCACTCTTCCATAAAGGCCAGATTTGTGCAGTATACGACTGATTGTTGTCCTATGGACAGATTCTCCCACCTCAGCTGTAGACCTCTGCAGTTCATCCAGAGTGATCATGGGCCACTTGGCTGCATCTCTGATCAGTCTTCTCCTTGTATGAGCTGAAAGTTTAGGGGGACGGCCAGATCTTGGTAGATTTGCAGTGGTCTGATACTCCTTCCATTTCAATATTATTGCTTGCACAGTGCTCCTTGGGATGTTTAAAGCTTGGGAAATCTTTTTGTATCCAAATCCAGCTTTAAACTTCTCCACAACAGTATCTCGGACCTGTCTGGTGTGTTCCTTGTTCTTCATGATGCTCTCTGCGCTTTAAACAGACCTCTGAGACTATCACAGTGCAGGTGCATTTATACAGAGACTTGATTACACACATGTGGATTCCATTTATCATCGTTAGTCATTTAGGTCAACATTGAATCATTCAGAGATCCTCACTGAACTTCTGGACAGAGTTTGCTGCACTGAAAGTAAAGGGGCTGAATGATTTTGCACGCCCAATTTTTCGTTTTTTATTTGTTAAAAAAGTTTAAAATATCCAATAAAGTGTGTTCCACTTCATGATTGTGTCCCACTTGTTGTTGATTCTTCACAAGAAATTACAGTTTTATATCTTTATGTTTGAAGCCTGAAATGTGGCAAAAGGTCACAAAGTTCAAGGGAGCCAAATAGTTTCGCAAGCCACTGTAGTAGTGTAAAGCACGCCGCCACTGGACTCTAGAGCAGAGGAGAGGTGTTCTCTGGAGTGACAAAATGCACTTCTCCATCTGGCAATCTGATGGACAAGTCTGGGTTTGGCAGTTGCCAGGAGAATGGTGCTTGTCTGACTGCATTGTGCAAAGAGATTTTGGACAATTACAGGAAACAGCCAGAGCCCCCAGACACGCAATACTACAAAGAGCGCATGCGCATAAAGTCCTTTCTATTCCGTAAACAACTAGACAGTACTGGCCATCGCACGAACAAAAGCTGACTCTCTCTCATTTGGAGCAACAACGAAGTGGAGTTACTTCTGCGGGTTTCGCTGGATTACAAAACACAACAGTATCAGCATAACGTCGACTGGGAGTCCTGCCCAAGCATACTCGGACATCATGTTGGCTTTTCGGCGAGAATATACAACCGGGGACCATCACCAAAGAGCAGCTATATAGTTGTGTAAATTTGTGTAAAGAAAACAGAAATGCTTTTATATATTTTTGTGTGTGATACTGCATGTGCCTGTTTGTAAAAGGTAAATTTTCATTCAATAAAAAAAGACAAGAAATGGTTGCTCTTTTTCTTTATTTACAGCACACAACACACTCAAATTGGTATGGGCTCCTCATTGTCCACTATCGTCCTTTTCATTGATGGCATCTTTCTAGTTTTAAAATACGTGTTTAGCTTTGAATTGGCAAACACTCGTGCGTCGTGCGTACTACCAGGCCACTTCACAATTACGTCCATAAATCAGTACCTGTTGACACACACTGCTTGTATGTTTAGGGAATGTTTGCCCTTTCTGTTGATGTAGTCCGTGGCGTTGGAGGATGGCTGCTTTATTTCAACGTGGGTCCTGTCGATCGCTCCCAAACATCGTGGCATGCCATGCACACGACAGAAGCCCCAAACAAGCTCCTCTGCCTCGGGTTCTGTGAAAAGGCAGCTTGATGTATTTCGGGCCGAGTTGAAGAGCAATGGCCTTACAGGTCTGTCCAACGATGACGGAGACAGCCTGTCGCGACAGTCCGAATGAGTTCGCCATTTTTCGTAGCCTTCCCTCGTCGCTCAAGTAATAATAATAATAATAATAATAATAAGTGCCGTCAGGTGATTAAAAAAATTAATCTAATTAATTACAGGATTTGTAATTAATTAATCTAATTAATCGCATTTTAATAAAACATTTTAGGTGGTTTATTGTGCTCTCCCACAGTGCAAAAAAGGTGTCAAACGTGCGATTTAGGTACAATGAAAAGACTGCAGACTTCCCCTTTAAGTCTTTTTTTCAGTCTTTGGCTTGCTCTTTTTCTCTCCGTGTACACAAGACAAGACTGCTGGCAGAGCTGCAGAGTGCACTTGTATACCCCCATTCCTCCTCCCACATTACATAACGTTCATTCAAAAGCTCATTTACGCCATTCCACTATTAAATGGCGAATATTTCTGGTGAGCAAGTGCAGTAGCTTTCATGCAACGTCAATAAATAATATACACAGCTTCAAATATAGCCTACAGAGAATACAAATTATTGCCCGTGCAAATTACTCATGGCTCACATGACCCCCGGAACCCGCGAGTTTGCCAGATCGCACCAGATCGCACTGCGGGAGGAGGGAGAAGGCGGCCGTGCGCGGGTGAGTGAACGATCAGAATTAGCGATTTGGATGGGCAAAACTGGCACTCACACCAGCAGAACATGCTGGAGAGGTTATGGGGAATTGAAAATGGTTCGGCACGCGGAGCGCAGCAGATAAGGAAACGGGCACACGCGTCTTCACGTGCTCTCCCCAGGGACAACGGGCTTAGGAACAGACCTGCGTCGTCACATTTTTATAAATAAACTTGCCGTTCAAAGGCCCCGCAAGCCAAATTTGCATTAATTTTTATAACGCGTTAATTAGATTAATTAATTACACCGCAAATTAATGCGTTAAACTGACAGCCCTAATAATAATAATAATAATAATAATGTATTTTATTTAAAAGCGCCTTTCAGAACACCCAAGGACACTGCACAAGGTTAAAAATGAATAAAAAGCACAAACAAACAATACAATAAAATCTAAAAAAAAACTAAACAAAATAAAAACGAAATCAGAGTGGAGTGATTGGCTATGAGAGGTAGGACAGTCTGAACAGGTGTGTTTTGAGTCTGGATTTAAAGAGAGGGAGAGAGTCTATATTACGGAGGTCAGGAGGGAGAGAGTTCCAGAGCTGAGGAGCAGAGCGGCTGAAGGCTCTGCTCCTCATGGTGATGAGACGGGCAGAGGGGACAGTGAGCTGAAGAGAGGAAGAAGAGTGGAGGGTGCGGGATGGAGTGGCGATGTGGACGAGGTCAGATATGTATGGTGGGGCTAGGTTGTGTAATGCTTTGAAGGCGGTAATGAGTATTTTGAAGTTAATTCGCTGTTTTATGGGGAGCCAGTGGAGTTCTTGTAGTATGGGGGTGATGTGATGAATAGTGGGGGTCCGAGTGATAATCCGGGCTGCAGTTTCTGAAAGGAATAGAGCATAATGGCGAAATTCGCTCTCCATTCATCATCCATGGCAACAACATTGATGAAGATGTCCGTCCCACCAGCTACTCGGTTCTCCCAAGTCTCACCCAAAATTTTCTTCTGGTGGCCCTTCTTGTTGTACATGGCAGCGGGCTAGAAAGAATCCAACGCGCGTAACTGTGCATGCGTCTCCGCTGGTGTTGCACTGCATAGTAGATCAATAGGTTTTGGGGTTACCTTCTGGTCACGTGATGATGACGGCATGCCGACGTCATCGTTTTCCCAAAAGTCGCGTTTTGCCCGCCCACACGACAACGCAACTCCCGGCGTTCTCAGATTTCTCCACTCTGGAACCCGTTTTCAAAAAACACCGTTTTCACCCACCCAAAACGCCGGCGCCGTGTGGACAAAAGGCCAAAACGAATACAAACTTCTCAGTTTCCACCAAAAAACGTTGTCGTGTGGACAGGGCCTGAGAGTCAGGCCTTCTCGCCCAACATCAGTTTGTGACCTCACAAATGCGCTTCTGGAAGAGTGGTCAAAAATTCCCATAAACACACTCCTAAACCTTGTGGACAGCCTTCCCAAAAGAGTTGAAGCTGTTATAGCTGCAAAGGGTGGACCGATATCATATTAAATACTATGGATTAAAAATGTAATGTCACTTCAGTTCATATGCGAGTTAAGGCAGTTGAGCGAATATTTTTGGCAATGTAGTATATATAGTGCTTGTCTATGTTAAGCACTCAAAACTAATTGTCTATATACAACTTTTAAGACTGGCTATGGAAACTTCCATTCCAAGAGAACAGTTACATCTATGTAAGATCTATATTTGAAAACTACCAACACAGAAATTGACAAATTAATTTGCTACTGGACCAAATAGCACAAATGTATCCAGGGACATATGCTTCACATTATATAAGCGATTTGTTCAAGCTTCACCTTCTTGTTCTATTGTTTCCTCTCTTTGTTCTATGAAATACAATAAACAAAGAAACTACTAACACCTACACCAGTTAGTGTCATGTTAAGTGTCCTGCCCAAGGGCACAGCCCCACCATATACAAGCGGAGTTGTGCACAGTACCTGTTTAGCTGTGCTGGCCATGTTCACTACATCTTGTATGCGATTGTGGAGGAAGTCCCAGGTCTCTTGAAAGTCAGGAGAAGAGTCTTGCACCATCACCAGTTCAGTGGTGTTGTAGATGCCTGTTAGTGCAGCCCTCTTTGTGTACCAGTTCATCTAAAGGAAAATGAAAATAAATACATAAAAATAGATTGGAAATAAAATGACAATTTATGAATTCAAATATCAATTAATTTATTATGACTTATGACTCAGACTGAATTAAGTAATTATTTAAGGCTGATGGTGTAGATTGGTCACTTCACAGTCTGCCCCAGGGCAGCTGTGGCTACAATAGTATTGTATTGTAAACTGTTGCAAATTGATGGCTGTGATGCCTTGTGGGTTCATGGGTTGTTTTTTTAAACAATCAATAGTTTTGTATCAACAACCAACAATTTTGAGCAATATATGACAAAACCATGGGACCATCTCTGTGGTCATTGCATCCAAGGTAAAAAGGGATATATTAAAAGTCAGTAAAATGGACTGACAGTGGTACTCACATCTGTGGAGCGATCCCCTGCATAGTACCACATATCATCCACCAATGAAGACAGAAGCTTCAGACCCTCAGGGATGTTCTGAGGCAGCAGCAGGAGACTCATAGCCTAAACAACATAAGCATTTTCACATAAGCAGTTGATTTTAAATGCAGCCATTACAGGAAAACTATTTAATGTACAGTAGGAGCCACTGATTTTTTCCCATTCCAGCTGCACGCCATGCCATTTCCGTGCCGTTTCCAGCTAACGCCATGCGGCCGCCTGCCAAGGCTGTTCCCCCTCCCTCTCCTATTGTAATTCTAAACACGCTCATTCGATGGCGCTACCATGAGATGGCGCTACCATGAGATGGCGCTAGGGGTGTGCAAAATAATTGTCATGACAATGCATCGCGATACTAACTTTCACAATATACTGCATCGATTCTTGATGCCAAAAATCTATTTTTATTAATTAATAATTTAATATTTAATATTTAATATAAATAAATAAATAAATACATTATTAGTAAAAAAAATAAAATAAATAAATAAATCCTATGCACTTTTTTCTTTGTGAAAGGGTATCGTTTGTTATGATGGTAGCTACCTCCAAAATGGTAAATGTTTGAACATCATTTTTTGTTTTAGAAAAAATCCTATGCACTTTTTTTTGTTATTGGTTTGGTTTATTTGTTTTTGTTATTCAATAAATTCAGTTATGAAATGAGTTGCTCAGAGTTATGTATCAATTGAAGACACTACCCAGATACACAGCCACTGATATTTAAGTTATCCTGTTTTTTGGGTACATTTGAAGAAGTGAAGAAGTGAACTTTATTGATCTCACACTGGAGAAATTCTTCTCTGCATTTTAACCCATCCTATATATATATACATATATTAGGAGCAGTGGGCAGCACACACATTAGGGCGCCCGGGGACCATCTCCATGATCTTCTTGCTTCGGTTTGGTCAGGACCTAAGCTGGAGGTACCTATGGTGCATGTTTTGGGTTGATGGGGGAAACCATGCATGCAAACTCCACACAGAACACACACGGAAAGGTCTGGGCGACCCGGGGATCGAACCCGGAACCTTCTTGCTGTGAAGCAAGAGCGCTAACCACTCTGCTACCGTGCCGCCATTTTCACTGAAGTATGTCAAATATATTGCAATGCATCGCAATAATTCAAGTATCGTGATGCATCATGATAGTATCGCATCGTGGCATATGAATCGTGATTTGAAATAAACAAATAAATAAATTGAATCGTGACTTCTTTGCCAATACCCACCCCTAGATGGCGCTACCCTTTTGTAATGCGTAACAGCTCGTTTGCACTTCTCTTAAGTAATCATTAAATGCAGTAATCTAAATGTTGCCTATCGAGCGTTTCGGGTAGAACTTGCAGGGGCTATCAGGAGGTTTTTCAACAGGCCAGGAGACAATCACAGCTCCTCCCTGTGGAAAAATGAGGGAGTGCAACTGGTTTTCACCCAGGCTCCTAAGGGGCATCACCATTCAGGGCTGCGTTGACTACGTCATTGCAGTGGATACATTATCTTCACGGACCAGTCACGGACCAGCCATGGACCAGCCATGGACGAATCAAGGAGCAGTCACAGAAACATGGAAAAAAAACAATGGCCTCTACTGTATGTGTGCAAGTAGCACCCAGGTTAAGAAGCAGGTAGGTCACAGGGTCTTGAAACCAACCTTCAGAATATGAATCTCAGTAATTACAATATATTTTTCCTTAATTTCCATATTAGATGCAGACAGAGCATTCTGACTTTGAGAATGTCTTACAGTATCTGCACAGGGGCAAACCAAATTGACTTTGAACAGCTCCATATGTCAGCTGTCAACAGAACACATCTAACACATACAAAACTCTGTACCTGGGGCCATGTGTCAATATAAGGTGCATACATCCTTAGTCTGGTCTCCACAGCATCTTTCAGAAAGTCTGCAGTCTTCTTTGGTCTGAAACAAGAACAGGGCTGGACTTCAAACCACCATCTTATGTTAATTTTGAATCTTTACCTCATGCAGTTTATTAACGCTGGCTAAGACCTGTGGAAAGCTACGAAGCACTACACGTAGGCAGTCTTGCACCAACAACGTTAACATTTAAAATCAGATTAGGAATCATTTCAGTTTGGTGATTTTTTTTTTTACTGGGGTTGGCTGAAATTAAATTAGCACAAACCTGAAGTTGAAGTTAAACCTTGTTGGTGACATCTAAAAAGGGTTCAGATATATAGAGAGTGCTCACTCTGCCTGGCCTAATTGGACCTCCTTCTGTTGTTCTGCAAGGATCTGAATGAGCTGGGAGTTGCAATGGGCAATGAAATGAAGCACCAGATCTCCTGCTCCGGTGAACATGCCTGTGGAAGCAGAGGACAGGCCCAGACTCTGGAGAAACACACATTCAGATGTTTGCGCTGCTTACAGATATCATGATCCTAATTAGTCTTATACAGACCTCTGCCCCAGCTGCAATGGCCTCCATAGACCAGCCATGCACTGACACAAATTGGAGTGCTGCAATCAGAATTCTGGCCTGCAACTGTTCCTCAGTCTCGTACTCCTCATCCTGCTCTCCACTTTGCTCCTGGAAACTAGAAAAGGAAAGCATCATGGTTTTACATTAAATGACAATTCATGTACACTGGAGTGTCTTTATATACACTATATTGCCAAAAGTACTTGCTCGCCTGCCTTGACTTGCATATGTATTTCCAGTATCTCACAAAAGTGAATATACCCTTCACACTTCTGCAAACATTTAATTACATCTTTTCATGGGACAAAACTGAAGAAATTACACTTTGACACAATGTACAGTAGTCTGTGTACAGCTTGTTTAACAGTGTAAATTTACTGTCCCCTTAAAATAACTCGACACACAGCCATTAATGTCTAAATCGCTGGCAACAAAGTGAGTGCACCCCTAAGTGAAAATGTCCAAATTGTGCCTAAAGTGTCAATAATTTGTGTGGCCACCATTATTTTCCAGCACTGCTTTAACCCTCTTGGGCATGGCGTTCACTAGAGCTTCATAGGTTTCCACTGGAATCCTCTTTCACTCTTCCATGATGACATCACAGAGCTGGTGAATGTTAGAGACCTTGCTCCCCTCTACCTTCCGTTTGAGGATGCCCCACAGATGCTCAATAGGGTTTAGGTCTGGTGACATGCTTGATCACTCCATCACCTTTACCCACAGGTTCTTTAGCAAGGCAATGGTCGTCTTGGAGGTGTGTTTGGGGTCGTTATCATGTTGGAATACTGCCCTACGGCCCAGTTTCCAAAGGGAGGGGATCATGCTCTGCTTCAGTATGCCATAGTACATGTTGGCATTCATGGTTCCCTCAATGAACTGTAGCTCCCCAGTGTCAGCAACACTAATGCAGCCCCAGACCATGACACTCCCACCACCATGCTTGACTGTAGGCAAGACACACTTGTCTTTGTACTCCTCACCTGGTTGCTGCCACACACGCTTGATACCATCTGAGCCAAATAGGTTTGTCTTGGTCTCATCAGACCACAGAACATGCTTCCAATAATCAATGTTCTTGGTCTGCTTGTCTTTAGCAAACTGTGGGCTTTCTTGTGCATCATCTTTAGAAGAAGCTTCCTTCTAGGACGACAGCAATGCAGACTATTTGATGCAGTGTGCGGCATATGGTCCGAGTACTGACAGACTGACCGCCCCCCCCCCATCCCATTCTTAATCTATAAGGTTTAATAGGACGTTGGTTCACCCTTTGCAGCTGTAACGGCTTCAGTTTTTCTGGGAAGGCTGTCCACAAGGTTTAAGAGTGTGTTTATAGGAATTTTTGACCACTCATCCAGAAGTGCATTTCTGAGGTCACACACTGATGTTGAACAAGAAGGCCTGGCTCTCAGTCTCCGCTCTAATTCATCCCAAAGGTGTTCTATCGGCTTGAGGTCAGGACTCTGTGCAGGCCAGTCAAGTTCATCCACACTAAACTCTCTCATCCATGTCTTTATGGACCTTGCTTTGTGCACTGGTGCACAGTCATCTTGGAAGAGGAAGGGGCCATCTCCAAACTGTTCCCACAAAGTTGGGAGCAAGGAATTGTCCAAAATCTCTTGGTATGCTGAAGCAGTCGGAGTTCCTTTTCATTGGAACTAAGGGCCCAAGCCAAGCTCCTGAAAAACAACCCCACACCATAATCTCCCCTCCACCAAACTTTACACTTGGCACAATGCAGTCAGACAAGTACCGTTCACCTGGCAACCGCCAAACCCAGACTCGTCCATCAGATTGCCAGGTTGAGAAGCGTGATTTGTCACTCCAGAGAACTAGGGATGCACGATATATCGGCATTAACATCAGTATCGGCCGATACTGCCCAAATTTTAACATATCGGTATCGGCCCGATGTGTAAAAGTGGGCCGATATTAACGACCAATATTTGTCAGATATTTGTCTAGACCTGGTTTAGAGAAAAAAAAAAAAATCAGGAATCAAAACACGTTTTGAAAATAAAAGAAGACATTCAAAAATTCATTTTGCATGATTTTCAGTCTGTATAAAAAGTTATCTCAGAATTAAAAATAAATAAATATCGGTATCGGCCGATATCAGCAACATTAATATCGGATAACGCATCTTCACTGCTCTAAAGTACAGTGGCAGGGTGCTTTGCATTGCACTTGGTGATGTATGGACTGGATGCAGCCGTTTGGCCACAGAAACCCATTCCATGAAGCTCTTTACACATTGTTCTTGAGCTAATCTGAAGGCCACATGAAGTTTGGAAGTCTGTAGCAATTGACTCTGCAGAAAGTTGGCAACCTCTGAGCACTATGTGCCTCAGCATCTGCTGACCCCGCCCCACCAGTAGCCTACCACTTTGTGGCTGAGTTGCTGTCATTCCCAATCACATCCACTTTGTTATAATACCACTGACAGTTGACTGTTGAATATTTAGCAGCGAGGAAATTTCACGACTGGACTTGTTGCACAGGTGGCATCCTATCACAGTACCACGCTGGAATTCACTGAGTTCCTGAGAGTGACCCATTCTTTCAAATGTTTGTAGAAACAGTCTGCTGCACAGGTGCTTGATTTTATACAACTGTGCCCATGAAAGTGATTGGAACACCTGATTTCCATTATTTGGATGGGTGAGAGAATACTTTTGGCAATATAGTGTAGCTTTGAAAGGCATCTTAACCTAACTTTATTCTGAAAGTTCAGACTACTAGTAGACTAAATAATAGGAGGAGTGGGTGTGGAATAGTCACATTATCATATATCATATACCACAGACTTTGGGCGGCTGCCCTCTGGACACAGCCCCCCCTCCCCCCCAGCTCTTAAACTCTGAACAGCAAAAGATGCCTCCACCAGTTTGCACATGTTCAGCACAAATGAGTGATCCAGTATTGTGATTTTAATGATGAATGTTTGTTTTTAAGGTCTTTAGTTTTAATTGCCCCATTGGGACAAATAAAGTTATTTGATCATTTGATTCAGCAAGCTTGGATTGGCAACCATGACAAGCAAGGGGAAAAAGCAGTCAGCAGACCATAGGAAAGTATGGAATGACTGGAATACATGCTCAAATACTTAAGTTTGGACAATGTAAAACAACTGCTGGATGCTGGAGTGTAAATATAAAAAGGCGCGGTAACCCCATCTGAAGTTGGACTTATCACGAATGCGTGACAACAGAGCCACAAAAGTGAGAAAAGTCTTTGCATATTCAAGTAAAGCTGCCACTGTATTCTCACAGCAATTCCTCACAGACTGCATGCACATGGAAAAGTCCAAACCGATTGCAAATGGATTGGGATCGTGTCAGTTGCATGTGCACAGGCAACGGATTGGATTGGGATTGGTTTCCCCAATCCCCCAGGAACCCCTGGTTTAGGCCGATAGCAATCCACTTGGCGTTGCCATGTGCACAATTTCTGATCGGACTGGCGTACTGCACATGTGCCAGGGATTTCACCCAGAAGCGGTAGGAGTGGTAGGAGGTGCTGAAAGCAACAAGCACGCACTACTGGACAGATGAAGAAACGGAGTTCATGCTGCACCAGGTGCGCGAGCTAAACATTTAAAAATTTATGGACGGACGTCGGACAAGAAACGCTAGTCTTTATCAGAAGATAGCATTGCAGATGGAGCAGGCAGGGTTTGTTCGGACGCCTGAGCAAATCAAAATCAAATGGAAAAACGCCAGGGCAGCACATGCCACAGCCAAGAAGAACAACGGGAGAGCGGTCACCCCACAACCAGATGTCTCAGGACAGCGTTCCTTCACAGCATCAACAAGCCCCATCTTCCACCATATCTGAACTATGAACATAATGCACAGGGCAATTCCAGAAGAAGAAGAAATTTACCGCACACTCGCTTGACTATACTCTTATTCCTTTATTGGGCTTAGAGCAAACAACGCGTTTCGCTATTACAGCGTCATCAGGTAGAATCGAAACACGTTGTTTGCTCCAAGCCCAATAAAGGAATATGAGTAAAGTCAAGTGAGTGCGCGGTAAATTTAGTCTTTTCTGGAATTATTCAATGTTCCTGTTGTTACCAGCGCCTGGAAGCTGTGCATCGAGTTTTGAACTTTTGAAATAACGCACAGAGCACTCTGAGTGGAAGAGACTACAGAATTTAAGTTAAGCATTACAAAGACATACAAAATGAAAGTGTGATTGTGTAATTTCACTACCCCAGACCTTACATAAATAAACGATAAACCCACAGCTACAAATTTAATGCCTTTATTTGTGGCACAAAATATGCAAGCAACAAAAAACAAAAAGGCAGAACATGATTAAAACAATGGTGTTCGGTATAGGCCCCGAACGGTCCCAATTAGGGATGTCAACAATTAATCGACTTACGATTAATTGTCGATCAAGACGTTGGTCGAACAAAATGCATTAATTGTAATTAATCGCTAATCGCGGACGTGGTCACGAAACAAGGCAACCGCGCACCGCGCTGCGCCAAGCTCGACTCACAGCCGGCTGCAGGCTCCAACAACACTGCTCAGCAGCCCCGGTGTACGCACGGGCCTCGCGCGTACTGCTGAGCACGAGATCGAATCGCAGCGCCCGGAATGCATAGTCTCAGCCCTAGCCACAAACCAGCCGCACGAAACCAGCAGCGGCACGTGGTGGTTTAATCCTGGTTCAGTCCAGGTCTAGACCTGGTCCAGTCCTGGTTTAGTCCAGGCCCAGTCCAGGTCTAGACCTGGTTTAGTCCACCTTTAGTCCTGGTTTAGTCTCTTAGCCAATCAGGACGGAGAACAGAATGTTACACTATAAAAAAATGTTACACTACAAAAAAAAATAATAAAAATAAAAATCTGCGAACCGCAATAGAGCGAGGGATTACTGTATTTTGTTACTAAGGAATAATTAATTGAGGAATATACAATATAATAATACTATGATATATTTCTGACTCAGTGTTATGTATACTACAGCTTATATTCTTATATTATATTCTTAAAGGTCCCATGGCATGAAATTTTCACTTTCTGAGGTTTTTGAACGTTAATGTGAGCTCCCCTACCCTGTTTAGGCCCCTCCCCCATGGCTAAAAGTTGCGAAATGTCTAAACTGAGCATTTGCGGTCCTTTTCTGCGTTACACAAAACCAGTGTTGAAACGGGTGAGTTCAGACAAGGCACCTTTTTGACGTCAGATCGGCAAATGCAGCTCCAGCCCCTCCCTCTGTCTCCGCTCAGCGTCCCTGTATATCCCGCCCATAGAGTTTGGACTGTGAATGCGCTACAATGCGAAATGCGTTTTTTTATTTGCCTGGAGGCACGTCCGAGTGTTTCTAGGCTCTTAAAGGGATATGCCACCCCCAGGGCAAATTTGGGCATCTCCCCACAGTCCAGAGACTAAAATAAGTGGTGGAAAGCGTTTTCCTGCTCACCCAGCCATTGTCCGAGTCTGTCGCCACTGACCGCCGCGGTATCTGCAGCTCCTCCGCCTTAGACTGGAGTCTAACGTCGCCAGAGAAAGATTTCGGCCAAAAGGAATTAATTTGCTCGATGCGTTTCCCAATTACTTTATGTGTAGTGCGCATTCATATCGAGTGCAAATAAATGTGCAAATCAACACGGAGAGCTTGCCTTGGTCATTTTGGGTGGGAACTATTTTCCAGTGCGTAACTGGGATTCCCCTGGCAGCGTACTGCGTGATTCGACTGTATTCTTCCGCACTGGAAAATAGTTCCCACCCAAAATGACCAAGGCAAGCTCTCCGTGTTGATTTGCACATTTATTTGCACTCCATATGAATGCGCACTACACATAAAGTAATTGGGAAACGCATCGAGCAAATTAATTCCTTTTGGCCGAAATCTTTCTCTGGCGACGTTAGACTCCAGTCTAAGGCGGAGGAGCTGCAGATACCGCGGCGGTCAGTGGCGACAGACCTGGACAATGGCTGGGTGAGCTGGAAAACGCTTTCCACCACTTATTTTAGTCTCTGGACTGTGGGGAGATGCCCAAATTTGCCCTGGGGGTGGCATATCCCTTTAAGTCCCTTACCCGACCCTCTGGACCTCTGAAATACCAGTGGTTTAATTTTATTTTCTGTGTAAATATGCTTTTTTTTCATTGCAAAGTCTCCCATCTGTACACGGAAGAGAGGAGACCGAGCGGAGCCGAGCGGAGCCGAGCGGAGCCGAGCGGAGCCGAGCGGAGCCGAGCTGCGGGGGAAACCCGCCCCCCCGCTCCTTAGCCAATCTCTCTGTCCTTCTCATTTGCAGTGAAGCAGCAACACCCACAATAAAGCATTTTAGACACATATCTAGCCTCATGAAGACAGTCAGAGTCATATCTCATGCACTGAGTGTTGATTTTGAAGAAGGATTCATTTACAGTATTAGGGAACCATTAAGGAGCCATATAAAAGCATCAAGAAGTACCATGTCATGGGACCTTTAAAGACCCTATTGAAACACTAAAATTCAGGTGTCCCTAGTCCCAATCCTCGTAATTTTCGTTGTCCTCGATTGCTTGTAATATCAAACGCCGACGACACAGCTTGTGTCGTATTAAAGAAACCAAAAACGCAGTTTTGTCGTTCATACGAACAACCAAACTCTGCAGAATGCATAACACGTACGCCAATGCTGCTCCATCGAACTCCTCGAAAGCCATCACAGTATACTGCCAGATAGTCGTGTTGTGTTTTTATATTGAGTAGCCGTCATCCAGAAGTAGTTGGACTACAGGGCCACCTAGCGTTGCGGAGCCGGCCAGGTCGCTGACCTGAATCTGATTGCGCGACATGCATGTGCACTCGGATTGGACGACAGACCACCCGCCGAGTAACAGGAGAAATCCAATCCAATCCTGATCCGATCCTACCATGTGCACGCACTCAGTTAACTTGAATGGAAGTGTATTCTTAGCCAGCATATAGCTCTACAACTTTATCAGCATTTGTTCACTAAACTAAACAGAGCCAAAGTAGCTACAGGTGCAACAGCCAATAACTTGAATCCTCATCCTCACTATTGTGAGGATGGCCAAGAGGCAGCATAAAATAGCACAAGCAAAACACAGTCACACATCAATCATAAGTCAATTAAAACATCTACAAAAATCTATACTGTCCTACAAAAGAAAAACGCAGTAACTGTAATTTGTCAAAATTGAGTTAACACCAAATAACAGCTTCATAACACCTTATTTTATGACACAACTCTGTCTTTCAGAAATCATGTGAAATTTGCAATAACTGCAAATTACTCAGTGATACAAGGGAAAAGCACAGTAGATGCAGCTCAGAATGTACTTACTGATGGATTCAATTTTTTTTCTGTTGTTTCACAAATCTCGCTGATACTGCAACATGTTTTGTTGTCCAATTCTTAAATGGGACAAAACGCAGACCTGAAACTTTTAAATTCTTGCGGAACACATAAACTAGTATAAAGAATGTTTTTGGCAGTAAAAGATATCCCTAAATGTTTTCTCACACCACCTCATTTTCTGTACTTTAACAGTACATTCAGCGGTCAAACACACCGTCAGAGGTACACGATTGATATACAGGAGAGGGAAAACATCTAAATTATAAAGCCATTTTCCTCAGTTTAACTATCAGCACAGGTACTGCATTTTTCCTTTGTAGGGCAGTATGGCCAACAGTGAGATCAGAACCTATCTTTGAAATAGTGTTATGTCAAAGCCATGGATCAAATCATAACTTAATTTTAGTTGTTATATTGTCCAGGCCCATTCTGTATTACCTGCTGCTGGGGTTATGGCCCTCTTCTGAGGTTTGTTCTGAGACAGCATCCTCCGGTGGAGCCTGCTGGAAGTTATGTTGCACATGATGGGTGGCACCTGCTGTAGCAGTGGCTGCTTTGTCACATTTAGATTCATCCTGCAGTCTCAGAGCAGCACCATGGAACTTGCACTTCTGGTCACACTGTGGAGCTAAAACTGTTCATAAAACATCAAATAATAGAGAATAAGAACCAAGGTAATCAGGTAAGAAAACCAGGTTATCTAATCAAATGTATTACCGTGATAAAAGAAAGTGACCAATGCCACTTATAATTGGGCAGTCATTCAAATATAGGTATACTGTACATATAAATTATTACTATTACAGTCTGTGCCCATAGATCTATAGTTTCAATAGGTGGTTTAAACTAACCATACGAAATTAACATATTTGTCTGCCACCAAATTATAATTGACGGAATAACGTTGTTTTGATGATTCATTGCCATTTTGTCAGGTCTGCATGGTTTCAAGTAATTTTACAGCAATAACATATCACCCTGCAAGAGGTTCTTAGCCCCCCACTCACCCACAGACTTAAGGCGCTGACTGCGGAATGACATAAGTGTGCATTATTCCACGGTGCCCTTCATTATCACCTTTTTGCTGCCAGTGCTACATTTGAGCCAACATGTGGATAAACTGCACCACAAGGACACTTTTTCTGCGCAGTGTCTACACGTTTACAAGTACAGACAGTGATTCCTTCGTACCTCTGGGCAGTCCCCGGAGTGCCCTTCCAGCTCCATGTCCTGCTCTCAAAGCTCGGACCAGCGCCGCCATGACAGCTGCCCTACAGCCTCTGCGTCTTTACTGCGCATCCCTGTGCGCAGCGCGCATTTGCGCATGCCAAAATACAAACCTACCCAACGAGCAAGGTTGTAATTTCAAACAATCATCAGTCAACGCATTTTGTATGTTGAATATCTTTAAAATACCTCTTTACAGCAGCCGGTGTTACGGTTCTCCTCTTGTCCACTAAAATCTGTTCTTAAGATCTTGATTTATTTTGAAAATCTCCACCGGAAAGCGCTTTCTCTATTTACGTTGGATAACGCGGACGCGTACCCTGAGGTCGAGCTGATGGACGCGTGTGAAGGTACTGTTTCATGTCCAGTGCTTGAACAGCTCTTATAAACAGTTTTACACGTGAACGCCTGATTATGTCCGTGTAGCTAAAGGGCCGGTGTACCGGGTCTAATGGCAGGTGACGCCTGGCTGAACATGAGCTGACCTGACCTCACCGGTGCTATGGTTCATCTGCGTCACGTCAGTTCATTAGAAATCTATTCGTATCATAAAACTGAAGTTTATTTACATTTAGGCTTGTACAGGGAACACTAGCTATCTATCCTAATGCTGTAGATTGTAGGGGCTAATTTAATCTAAGAACCTGGTCAGTCAGCCCCACGCTTTGACCAGAGCTTTGAATTATTGCGTACTGCTCGTATAACCTCGGTATACAGTACAACAAATTTCCTTCAGATATGATGATCAGCGTCCAGAGATGGACTCAATTAAGCATAACTAAGCCTAATCTGTTTTATTACATATTATTACAATTGGACCCACTGTGGTTACAACCTGAAGGACCAGCTGAACTAAATGTGCTGTGTCATTTGGTGTGTCATTTATGATATTGTTATAAGGTTGTCTCGTCATTACAAACATACTCGGCTTTGTGTTTTGTTTCATTCACACATGTTTAACACCCAAATCTTGCATATTTAGTCTGAGTCATTCTCTCAAACAGAAAATGCTCTTTTCCACCTTGTGATGTCATGTCGTAATACAGAAAGTGTTCTACTGTGTTTTTAATCTCCATAAACCTTCACTTGAATCGTTTGGGGGATTTCATCCCTGGAATAGCCAATCTCTGCTGAACAAAAGGTAGCTGTTAACTTGAAAACTACAGCTTCATGACATAATTACATAATCATAAGTGTTTTCAGTTTTACAGATGTAGACAGATGACAACTCGACTCAGACTATAACTCAAACATGTATGAATTAAACAATACACAACTCCAGGTATGCTTTTGAATAGATAACAGCATTCCAACATGACTTAAAGCTCACAAGAGTTGTGTGTAATATAGAGCGTTTTCACTTGACATCATAATCCGGAAGTCGCCCATGTTGGTGGGTTTCGAAGCACCGCGAACAGTGCATTTATGCCGCAAAGTAAAAAAAAGAAAGCAAAATGGTCAACTATTGTGCGGTCCTAGGTTGTCACAATAGACCAGACAGAGAAAAACACCTCATTGACTTCAGCCAGAGTGATAGACGAGTCCGCCTCTGAGTCCCCAGTCTCTGCTTCCTCCTCAGAAGGCATGATGGTGGGTTTGAGGAGAGCCTCAAAGTATTCCTTCCACCGTCCAACAACATCCTCAGTCGAGGTCAACAGGTCTCCCCATGCACTGCTTCTGAATTGCTTTTAGTCTGACTCGTCCCCCAGGGCCTGTTTGCCTTGGGTGACCCTACCAGGGGCATGAAGCCCCAACAACATAGCTCCCGAGATCAGGGCACTCGAACCCCTCCCTCCACCACATTAAGATAGTTCAGTTGTTTGAATAGTCATGATACAAATAGGTGTAGAAGTAGTAAAATATAGCATAAATGCATAAACACAATGATTTCTTTTCTCTGCAGCAAATGTGTCAGACGTTGGCCTTAAACCCGGGGACAGCGTGCTGTTGGTATGGAAACAGCCTTCAGACCCAGAAGTCTTGAGGAAGATGGCAGCTGACGTGCAGGACATTGTTGGCGCCCAGGGAAAAGTGTCATTGGAAAATGCAGAAAGACTGCTTTTATGTGAGTCAGATGAGTAAAATAATGTGGTTGTACCAGGGCTAATTAGTCACGTTTCAAATTACATGATTGTGATTTGATTCCATAAATAAGTCTGTATAGACAATGACTGCTTTCCCTGCCCCATTTAGCTTCTCATGTGGAATCATCTTTTGACTGGGTGCTCTCATATTCACTGTCGGATACATCTTCCAGCCACAGTGTGGAGGGCCTCTCAGAGATGGCTCGAGTGCTTAGGCCTGGGGGAAAACTGATTCTAGAGGAGCCTGTAACAAGTAAATAATTGAAAACTTCTCTCTCTAGAAGGTTTCTGGTTTGGATTAACTTATACTTTTGTTTCTAGGTTCAGAAAGGGATAAGCTGGAGTCAGCTCTCAAATTGTCGGGCTTTGTTTCAGTCACAGAGGTCAGTGCGGGCACAATGAGAAGGGGTTTTAACATGAAATCCTCTCCTAGAATGTTTTGACATCTTTGGGAAAGATTCTTTCTGTCTTCAGTTTTAAACTTCATATTAGCGATTCTTTTTGTCAAACAGAAAAATGTGATGTGTCTTATCTACGGCAGGGTTTCCCAAGGGGTACTTGTACCCCTGGTTGGGAAACCCTGCCGTGTACGTGAGCACATTGCAGGGGGTACTCGGCAGTGTCGCTGCCAGGCGCAGGGGGAGATTTTTTTTATTTTTTTAAATTCTAATTTGAGTAAATTTGAGAAAAGAGAGAAAATGCCTGAGAATTCAATTTTCAAATTAAGGAGATGAAATAAAATGATTTTCATTTAATAATCCGTTGTGTCACGTTCTACTTTTGGAGAAGTATGACTGAGGGGGTACTTGAGGTATGACAAAAAGGCTCAGGGGGTACACAAGACAAAAAAGGTTGGGAAACACTGATCTACGGGATTCTTCTGCATCCCTTGTGAATGTGACAGAATACCACCAGTTCATAATGTGATGGAATATATGAGATACCATGTCTATCATTCAATAAACCACATGTAGGGGAAAATGGAACACGGGGGAAAAAACACATCAAAAAGATTGTGAAAAGGAAACGGCAAACAGACAAATGAGCAATTAAAGAATAAGCCTACACATCATTACACCATCTTGTGACCCTTGTAAGGAAGATCTTGGAAGGCTCTGAGACATGTAAAGCAGGTAAACAAACTCTCCAGTGTGACTAAAAGAATTGCTTATTCGTATTATTCCAAACTGCATATATTGACATACCATTAGGACTGTTTTAGTTCTACTTGCTATACATAGGCCCTGAAAAAAAGTTTGAATAGGGAAACATTATGCTTGAAATAAATAACCCCGCTCTAAGTGTTAGTTTGCATGTCCAGGTGAGTCCAGTGGAGCGGAGTGCTGGAGCCCAGGGTGCCCTCGGGACAAATGGACTGCAGAGGACACGCTTGTCTGCCTCAAAACCCAACTTTGAGGTGGGCTCTTCAAGCCAGATCAAATTGTCATTTGGAAAAACAACAAAAAGGCCTGGTATGACTGTAGTTATAATCTCCTTTGTGTTTTTGGTTTGTTGTGTATGAAGTATGTTTGCAAGATATGATTTTTCAGAGAAAGCTGCTCTGGATTCCAACACTGCCAAGATGTGGATGCTGTCTGCCAATGATATGGCAGATGACGATGTGGTGAGTTTCAACACTAACAATTAAAGTGGAATGAAGCATTACAATACCAGAGGGGGCCACAGGTCACACTCACTGGCACTCTTTGCAGGATCTATTAGATTCTGATGCTCTGTTGGATGAAGAGGATATGAAGAAGCCAGAGCCTGCATCACTGAAAGTAGCCAAATGTGGACAGGAAACCAGTAAGAAGAAGAAAGCCTGCAAGAACTGGTGAGGAGGCTAGTTTTCCAGAAGTTTCTATCAATTCATAGCCAGGAATAGTACAATAACATTTGACTATATTAAACTGCTGGTTATAGAAATGGCAATTTGCAGGGAAGTTTTTATGTTACTATAATCTTCTTTGCCCTTAGCACGTGTGGACTGGCCGAGGAGCTGGAGCAGGAAAGCAAGGGAAAACAGAGCAGTAATCTACCAAAATCTGCATGTGGAAGTGTAAGTAAATGAGCCCATCTAATACTGATTGTAGCAAAAAGACTTAATAGTGCCATTGCGTGAATGTGACAAGATTTGAGATTTTGTTTGATTAACAAAATTTGTTCTCTTTTTTTCCCCTCTCTTTGTTGTTCCCACATCAGTGCTACCTTGGAGATGCCTTCCGCTGTGCAAGTTGCCCATATTTAGGCATGCCAGCTTTCAAACCAGGAGAGAAAATCCTGTTGGATAGCAACATTCTCACAGATGCTTAAATAGCTTCTTCCAAACCCTGCATTCCTTTTCTGTTTTCAAAACTCTTGATTTTGTGAAATATCAGTATGTCCATTAAACAATTAAGTAGAATAACTGTGTCCTTTTGTCCTGTCAAGACTGATGAATTGCAAAAGACAATGGAAATGTATGTCCATAACAATTTAACCTTTTATAAATAACGTGACATATGACCCTTTTTCAAAATAAAATTTTTACAGCTGTTTTTAAGAGTGCACATCTAAAGTATACCTTTACAATTATAATAGACGTGAGGATTCAAATTTTGAGTCATTTTGCTCCATATGTTTAACTGTTAAATCCACTAAGGTAGGGATGCACGATATATCGGCATTAACATCGGTATCGGCCGATATTGCACACATTTTAACACATCAGTATCGGCCCGATGTGTAAAAGTGGGCCGATAATAACGACCGATATTTGTCAGTACAGTAATCCCTCGAATTAACGTTTAAACACTCAAACATTCATAGATTTTCAACAAACTGTATTAATAGTGGGGCGGGGGGAGAAGTGTGCGCGAGGACACGTGTGCTCATCCTGCTCAAATCCGTGATAGCACAGCATGACCGGCGCGGGGCTGCGAGCACAAGACCCGTGCCCAAACCGTGCCTCCTCTAGACCAGGTCTAAACCAGGATTAAACCACCGCGGGCTCTTGCATGTGTTTGTTCATGTCGAGGTTTGATGTGTTCGGACTGCGTGCAGTCCTAAGGGGAGGCACATCCCCTCCTCCCGGGACCGCGTTGCTGCTAGCCTCAGCCGTGACTCAAAAACACGACTAAGAGCAAATCAGGCATGAAAAGAACAGGTAAAGATCGTTTACAGAGGGATCCATATGCCGGCTGCATTTCTACAAACTCACTCGCCTCTGTTCGGTTGTAAAGGCAGTACACCGGTGAAGCTTGTGGCCATACCTGCCTGTCAAAGCCTGATCCCGTCAGATCTCAGAAGCTAAGCAAGGCAGGGCCTGGTTAGTACTTGGATGGGAGACTGCTGGGAAATTCCAGGTGCCACAGTGGGGCGCCAGTTGCAAAAAACTGTCGCTGTGTCCTTAGGCAAGACACTTTACCCACATTGCCTAGTATGAAAGTGGTGTGTGTGTGAGTGTTGGAGGTGGTCGGAGGGGCCGATGGCGCAGATTGGCAGCCTCGCTTCCGTCAGTCTGCCCCAGGGCAGCTGTGGCTACAGAAAGTAGCTTACCACCACCAAGTGTGGAGTGAATGAACAATGAACTGTAAAGCGCTTTGAGTGGCATGAAAGGCGCTATATAAAGGCTATGAATTATTATTATTAAGCTGCTGCTGCTAATAGCAGAGAAAGAGCCAAACGCGGTGGTTTAATCCTGGTTTAGACCTGGTCCAGTCCTGGTTTGGTCCAGGTTTAAAATGTTATCTCAGAATTAAAAAATAAATAAATATCGGCATCGGCTAATATCGGTATTGGCCGATATCAGCAACATTAATATCTGTATCGGCCAAAATGTTCACATTGGTTCATCCCTATTCCCTACACTAAGGAACTATTTGAACTGGGGTGGGGGAGTTATTGGTACACCCCTAATAAAAATCATAATCTGATTATATTCCATATTGCACCCAGATTATACGCATAAAGAATGTATGTAATTAACAACAAGCGAGTCCAAGTGATAGAAATACTGCTCAGAGCAAACAGCTTCCATCCTCAAACCCTCATTTCACATATCCAGTGTGAGCAGTTCTAACAGCTCTCCAAATTTAAGACCTTCAAGAATTAAAGAGTTAGGGATTCCTCAATGCCATTTTTCTCAACAGAATATGGGCATCTCACTTATTCTTGAAAAGACCCACCAGCAAACTCACATTATTCCGCCCAGAAACTGACACTTTTCTCCAGTAGCAGAACTCTGCCTCCATCCACGTGACCCCGTCTTGCAGGGGTGTGGCCAGGTGGTTAGTTTGAGCCTGTTCTTAGCTTCTTTGGTCATTTTCATGTTGTGTGCGTAAGAATATGACGCAAGTAATTATTAATGCTGTGTGACAAGATTGATGTGTTTCCTATTAATTTATTATTGAGTTAATTAAGTAATTATTAATAATAATTACTAGCATAAGGCAAATAAATGCACTGACAGAATTCCCTTATACAGTATTATCAAGTCTCAAGTCTCACGCTTTGAGAGTGTGACACACGCAATTCGACGTGTTCACACGCTCACACGGCATTTCTCAGGCTGAAATTTTTTTAAGCAATTCAAAACTGTAGCCACTGTTCACAGCGCTTCTGTGCCCAGAAAATCGGTATGTTAATGCAGGCACTGCGCGTTTTCAGCGAAAAAAAAGTCACTCGCACACCAGCACTGGAGTTGAGCGATCAGCTGTGAGGCCGAACGCTCAAAGCTGTGAGCGAGCCGCGTGAATGTTTACGCGGCATTTCCAAGAGAATAAGAATCTTTAACTTGTTACGTAAGAAGAAACTCTCGTCTCGGGACACGGGATAAGTTCGGGATATGTCCTTTTCTCCGGAGCTCCGGATTATTAAAGACCGTGACACATGCATACATGGATACGAGTGACTGCGTTTTTATGGGTGAGTCATATCAGATTATTTCTGCATCTATTTCGGCACTAAACCAGAACTAAACCAGGACTAAACCAGGACTAAACCAGAACTAAACAAGGACTAAACCAAGACTAAACCACGTCTAAACCAGGACTGAACCAGAACTAAACCAGGACTAAACCAAGACTAAACCACGTCTAAACCAGGACTGAACCAGAACTAAACCAGGACTAGACCAGGACTAAACCAGGACCTAGCCAGGACTAAACCAGAACTAAACCAGGACTAAACCAGGACTAAACCAAGACTAAACCAGGTCTAAACCGGGTCTAAACCAGGATTCAACTGGGACTAAACCAGGATTCAACTGAGACTAAACCAGGTCTAAACCAGGACTAAACCGGGACTAACCTGGCACTAAACCAGGACTAAACCAGGTCTAAACCAGGACTAAGCCAAGACTAAACCAGATCTAAACCGGGTCAAAACCAGGACTAAACCGGGACTAAACCAGGACTAAACCAGGACTTAACCAAAACTAAACCAGGTCTAAACCAAGACTAAGCCTGGACTAAACCAGGTCTAAACCAGGACTAAGCCAAGACTAAACCAGATCTAAACCGGGTCTAAACCAGCACTAAACCAGGACTAAACCAGGTCTAAACTAGGACTAAACCAGGACTAAGCCAAGACTAAACCAGATCTACACCGGGTCTAAACCAGGACTAAACCGGGACTAAACCAGGACTAAACCAGGACTTAACCAAAACTAAACCAGGTCTAAACCAAGACTAAGCCAGGACTAAACCAGGACTAAGCCAAGACTAAACCAGATCTAAACCGGGTCTAAACCAGCACTAAACCAGGACTAAACCAGGTCTAAACCAGGACTAAGCCAAGACTAAACCAGATCTAAACCAGGACTAAACCAAAACTAAACCAGGTCTAAACCAAGACTAAGCCAGGACTAAAACAGGTCTAAAACAGATCTAAACCAGGACTAAACCAGGACTAAACCAAGACTAAACCAAGACTGTGTGTGATAACATATTATCCTGTGCATTATTGAATGATAATATGGACTTTTAGTTATAAAAGCATTTCCATATTAACAAAGTACCTTCTAATTCTGCCCTGCCCTTCCACCATCCCCCCTGGTTTCATTTTATAACTCGACTACTGCTCGCCCCCCGCTCCTCAGAAATATCACTCCTAGCAATCTTCAAAACTTGAGAGCCCTGATTACATATTGACGCACAAATAAGTCGAGAATGGACAATGCTACACATTCTTTTCATAATTTTATTTATACCAACCATTCCAATACAGGTGTTGCAGTTTTCAATTTTGAAAATCTGGTCACCCTAATTGGTTCAGCACTCCATAATCTTGCCCTTATCCCATATGAACAAAAATATTGAAGAATTAATACACACACATTTCTAAACATAAAACACACTTGTGGACTTCAGATGTGTGAAGATTGCAGAGTGTTATAATTCTTTAGATTGTTTTGATCCGCACTTTACTGGACAGCGAGTGTGGGCCGATGCCATATTCCCCACAATGCATTTCACTCAAGTTTTCAGACAGCGCAGCGCTCGAACCATAGCAACTACTACTAGCAACTTAGCAGTGAGCGCTAACTGGATACAACAAAAATGGAATGGCGTAACATCGTAACATATATATTAAACAAATATCAGTTAAGATTTCACTAAACCTTTGAAAAGTTATGCTAGAATGTGACAAAGATCAGACATATTCTGCTCTGATTGGTTAAACCTTTAAAGTGCCATGTCTTTTTTTGCTTTGCAGCTGCAGTACAACAGCCCACAGACAGGTGGAGCAGTTCAATGTAAACCTATTAAGCGGAATAATAAGCAGAAGGCACAAACAAACTTTTTTTCTTTTTTTTTTAAACAACTGGATTTTGCATGCATCAGTTTTTAATACACCCCTTGGTTTAGTTCTTGGTTCAGTCCTGGTTTAGTTCTTGGTTAAGTCCTGGCTCAGTCCCAGTTTAGTCTTGGTTCAGTCTTGGTCCTGGTTCAGCCCTGGTTTAGTTCCTGGTTCAGTCCTGACTCAGTCCTGATTCAATCCTGGTTTAGTTCTGGCTCAATCCTGGTTTAGTCCTGGTTCAGTCCTGGTTCAGTCCTAGCTCAGTCCTGGCTCAGTTCTGGTTTAGTCCTGGTCTAGAACTGGATCTTGCAGGCAGGGAAGGACTCGTTGCTCATGACAACGGTGGAACTGGAGGCCAGAACTAGAATGTTGAGGTCCGTTTGGACTTGGTGGTTTTGTTGGTACCAGTCTCTGAGGACTTCAGAGTCTGCAGTGGGGATCACAGTCACCTGGAACAGAACCAGCCACCGTGTTAAGGCCAAAAGGCACAACGGCACATACAGCAGCACACTGGAGGCAAACCACCAACCCCTGGGTGACTACCATCTCCATCTCCATTGTTCCAGATGTTGGACCTAGTTTATTATTCAGATCTCTGTAATTACTGAATCTCACAAGAAAACAGTTCAGTGTTTTCTGTTAGCTCAAATGAACATACAAAGCAAGATGAATTGTAAAAATATTATTTTGATTTATGAAAAGTTTGTCTAAGTCTAAAAGAGCCTCACAAACTGAGTTAAATAAGCTCACTGAACTTCAATCTGAATTAGACCTAATTTACTCATACATGACTGAAGGAGCTTTTATTCATACTACTTCTACTTCTACTACTACTACTATTATTATACTACTACTATTGTAATATAGTACTGCTAGTATAGTACTGATTATACTTATATATTGTGCTCCAACTCAGCCTTTGTCTGCAACAGTGGTAATGGCAGTTGCAGTAGATGTAGTAATAGTATTTGTAGTGGTAGTATTTAAACCTGTATATTGTGCTCCCACTCAGCCTTGGCCTGCAGCAGTGCGTCCAGCACAGAGCGACTGGGTTCGTGGTTTTTGGGGTCGTTGCCGCTGACGACGTAGTATGAGCTCCGGATCCGTCTGAAGAATTCCAGGTCCGAGGTTTTGGCGCTACCGTGGTTTGGTACATAGACCAGGTCCAAGTAGACCGGACCTTCAGAACTGGACCTTCTCTCTGGAACAAGAGCTCAGTCGTTATACATGTTTATGGTTTATGGTTCAGTCAATCATAATCATTTATATAGGCTAGCACATTTAAAAACAACCATGGTTGACCAAAGTGCTTCACATGTTTAGTATTACAAAATACAGTAAACAATAAAAATACAACAGACCCACAGCTTATTGTTCAAAATATGTTATCTACTCTACCTGTTTCAAATGCCAATTAAAATTATGTCTTTGGTAAAGTTTTAGAATGCTCCAGAGATTGTGCAGCAGTGCTATTTAGACATTTAAAGGTCCCATGGCATGAAATTTTCACTTTCTGAGGTTTTTGAACATTAATGTGAGCTCCCCTACCCTGTTTAGGGCCCCCCCCCCATGGTTAAAAGTTGCAAAATGTCTAAACTGAGCATTTGCGATCCTTTTCTGCGTTACAAAAAATCTGAGCTCAAACGGGCGATTTTGAACAAGGCACCTTATTGACGTCAGATCGAAAAAAGAAATGCAAATGCAGTTCCACCCCCGTCTGTCTGTACTCAGCGTCTCTGTAAATCACGCCCAGAGAGTTTGGACTGCGAATGCGCTAGGCAATGCGAAATGCGTTTTTTTATTTGCCTGGAGGCACGTCCGAGTGTTTCTAGGCTCGGAAGTCCTTTATCTGAACCTCTGGACCTTTGAACAGCAGTGGTTTAATTTTATTTTCTGTGGAAATGTGTATATTTTTCAATGGAACGCTTCAAATCTCTCCCCCCGTGCAAAAACACGGAAATGGATCAGCTGAGAGCTCTGAGGGAGAGCGGAGAGTTTGGCCACGCCCCCACCCTCTACTATTGGCCAGCTCTTTTCTCCTCATTTGCATTCAAGCAACAACGCCCATTATGACCTGTTCTGAGGGAGAAAAATTACTCTTTCTCATCTTATCTCTGTTTCTCATGCACTGAGTGTTGATTTTGAAGAAGGATTCATTTACAGTATTAGGGAACCATTAAGGAGCCATATAAAAGCATCAAGAAGTACCATGTCATGGGACCTTTAAACACAATCAGGGCATAGGTTTTATGAGCTGTTACGAAAAACAAATTGCTTGTCTTATTATTTTGTGCCTTCTGCTTTTCAATTCTGATGGTAGTATGTGTGTTTTTTTGTATGTTAGTTAGATTGTAATATATTGTTAGATCAACATGATGAGTTCCACTTGTATACTGTAACGGACAGTCACACTGTATGTGTTTATGTATATGTTTATGAACTGCTCTGAGAATGCTGCAAATTAATTGCCCTCTGAGACCAAGTTTTCTGAATTTGAATCTCACTGTTCCAAACCTATTTACAGAGATTTACAATAGTCAAGTTTGTGAACATTGCTTAGGGTTTTAAGGTGGAAATAGTTTGACTTGACAACTGTTTTTATATGTTTTTCAAATCTAAAATCAGTTTCCATATCGCTGTAAACACTGCCCTTTTCCACTTGAAACAAAAACTATTCCCTGTCAGCACAAATGAACATAGGTGAAGTTAGGTGTGAGGACAGTACCAGAGCTAGATCGGGTTCGCCTGAGGTCTGTCCTGGATTCCTGGATCTTGGGTTTAGTCCTGGTCCTTCTCCTGGTCTCAGTCTGGATCTGAGGGTCCACTGTGCAGGACTTAGGGTAGGGTTCTGACGGGACTGGGTCTCTAACTGGACCTGGAACCGGGTCTAGACATGGGTCTAAAGGAGGATCTGAGGAAAGACAAGGACATTTAAAGACATTTCACCTGTGCAAGTGTGTCTGGAAATTTAGACACTCACCTGATGGGCCTTCATTAGTTTCCTTTTGGTCTTGGTCCTGGTCTTGAACCTGATCTTGGTCCTGGTCTTGATCCTGGTCTTGGTCCTGGTCTTCTTCGGACTCTAGGTCTTTCTCAGTGGTGGAGGGACAGTCTTCTGTCTCTGGAGGTACGTCTGAATCGGAGCCGCTCTGGGAGGACGTGCTAACCGCTAATGTGGCTAACTGGGCACACTTCTGGCCCTTCCCCTTTTCCTCTTCCTCCTCTTCGTCGCTGGACTCTGGACTATCCTCTTCTCCCTCCTCTGTCTCTGAACATTTATGTGTTCCATATTTCTCAATCTTCTCTTGTGGTCCTTCCCTGATCCTCACAGGTCCACTCTCCTCTCTCTCCACAGACATTCCCCTCTGGTCTTGGTCTCTGGTTCCAGGTTTGACTTGTTCCCCTTTATCTGTGTTCTTGTCTTTCACAGCAGAACCATTATGGTCCAGTAGTTCCAGTTTTGACTTTTCATCTTGGTCTTGGTCCTGGTCTTGGACTTTTTCTCTGTCCTGGTCCTGGACTCCTTCTTTGTTCTCAGCTTGGACCTCAGACCCTGAATATTCCTCTGGTTTCTTCTGGTTCTTCTCTTGATCCTGGTTGTTCTGTTGGTATTGGTCTAGGGTGCTCTCCTGGTCTTTCTCGAGGTATCCGACCTGGTTTAATTCCTGGTCCCTCTGTAGATCCTGATCCTCGGACTCACTCCAGTCCTCCGGTCTCTGCACCAGTTCCCACTCAGACAAACTGCTCCTCCTGCTTGCGCCTGCAGACTCGTGTTTCCCTGAAGTTTCTCTCCTATCTGATCCTCCCTCTTCTGCAGATGTTTGGTCAGTTTGGATCTCAGAACTTCGACCTGGGCTTTCTCTGGTCTGGACCTGAAGGATCTCAGTTGGACTTGGACTTGTTCTGGTCTGATTTTGGTGGATCTCAGTTGGACTTGGACTTGTTCTGGACTGGTCTTGGTGCATCACAGTTGGACTTGGACTTTGTCTGGTCTGGTCTGGAAGGATCTTAACACTTGGACCAGAACCTTCTATCGTCTGGTCTTGGTGCATCTCAGTTGGACTTGGACTTGTTTTGATCTGGTCTTGGGGCATCTCAGTTGGACTTGGACTTGTTTTGATCTGGTCTTGGGGCATCTCAGTTGGACTTGGACTTGTTTTGATCTGGTCTTGGGGCATCTCAGTTGGACTTGGACTTGTTTTGATCTGGTCTTGGTGGATCTCAGTTGGACTGGTTTCAGGACTTTCCTTGGTTCGGTCTTGATGCATCTCAGTTGGACTTGGACTTGTTCTGTGCTGCTCTTGGTGGATCTTCTCAAACACTTGGCTCTGCTCTTCTTTAGATCCTGATTCAGTTTTGGATTTGAGTTGTATCTCATGAACTGGCCTCTCAGCTTCAGTTGGAGCTGTGTCTTTGGTCTTTTCCTCCACTTTGTTTTCCTGCTTCAGTCCTTCCACTGATGCAGACTTCTCTAAAATGCTCTCTCCTCTTTCTGCTGTTGCTTCTTTAGACATCTTCTTTTCTTCATCTCCTCTCAGATGTCCTCCTCCTTCACACTCTTCTTTTCCTTCATTCTTCTGAACTGACCCTTGATCCAAACTTCTGTCTCTTCTCATCTCTATCTTGTCTTCATCAGCTGCAGTTTTCAGACCCACTGTTCGCTCCTCTTCCTTCATGTTTCCTTCAGTTTTTTGTTCTAAAGCTGATATTGAGGTCTCTCTCTCCTCTCTGTCCATCTCTCTATCCTGGTCCTCCTCTACCTTAATCTCTCTCTCCTCCTTCTCTCCCTTCACTCCTCCTCTCTTAAATACTTCTGCAGTTTCAGAACTTGTGTCTGCAGTTTTATAAGCGAGACACATTATGATTTCTGATCCACATGGTTCTCCTGAAGCTTCAGTTTGTTCATCAATTGCAGACGCAGAGGAGGACACAGCCTTTTGATCTTCCTCTGCACCACCTTCTTGGATATTCTTACTTTCCTCCGTCATATCTCCTTCAGTTTTGCATTCTAAAGTCAATAATTGCTTCTCTCCCTCCTCCTCCTCCCTCTCTCCTTCTGCCTTCTCCTCTTCCTCCCTTTCTTCTTCCACTTCTGACCCAGCCTCCTCTTGGTCTGACATTTTAACCTTTTCAGACATTACTTCTCGTTTGTCTACAGTTTTCTTAGCAGGAGATATTGTGTCTTTTCCTTGTAAATCTTCAGTTTGTTGTTCAGTGAAAGACAATGAGGAGAAATTTGCTCCCTGGTTCTCCTCTGCACCTTTTTCTCTTTTCTTCGTGTTTTCTTCGTCTGTCTCTGCTCTGGTCTCATGTCCTGTACAGGCACTTTGAGCTTGAACGCTCTTCTTCTCTCCCTCCCTCCTCTCTTCCTTCTCCTCCCTTTCCTTTTCTCTTTTCTTTATTTCACTTGCTTTTGTCTCTGAGGACTTTAAATGTGTTGTTTCTCTTGGCTGTGAGTCCTGATCTTTGTCTCTGGGTTTATTGTCCTCCTCCTCATCTTCCATCTTGTCCTCTGCTCTTTCTGTAAAATCCTGCTTTAGCGCAGTTTGGTCTGGTTTCAGTTCAAATCCATAGAACTCGTCCCTCTCTTGTTTGGACCCAGGACTCAGAGGCTTCTGCTCCTCAGAATCTGTCTCCTCATTTAGTTTGTCTCCTCCTCCCTGTATCTCTCCTCTTGTGGTTCTAATTTCTGTTTGAGCTCTCTCCTCTATTCCCCCATCATCACTGGTAGAGTCTCGCTTGGTTTCTGGTTGGGGCTCGAAACTAGTCACTGGACTAGTCTCTGGTTTAGTCTCTGGACAGATATCTGGACAGGTATCAGGTCTGGTCTCTGGACTAGTCCACAGACTAGTTTTTTTCTTTTTCCCATCTTTAAATTCTTCTGTGTGTGTCTTATATTTATCTGAGTAAAAAGTTCCTGATTTTTGTTCCTCCACTTTGTGTGTTTCACTTTTGGATTCCACAGTCTGAGTTTGGGATTCCTCCAGGCCATCATCTCCTCCTGCCTCTGTATCTGCAGCTTCTCTCACCTCCTCTCTCTCCTCTGCTCCTCCTTCACCTCTCTCTCCCAGTCCTTTTTTTGTCCTTTCCTCATCTGTAAAACATTGCTTTACTCCAGTTTGGTCTCGCTCTTGTTTGGTCTCTGGACTCAGAGGCTTCTGCTCCTCAGAATCTGTCTCTAACTTTTGTTGTAAAATATCTAAATTTGTTTTATCTCCAGGTTCTTCAGATGTTTCACTCAAACTATGGTCTGTGGCTCCAGTCTGAGGCAGGTCCATCTGAGATCTTGTGAGAGTTTCCTCCTGATTTTTAAACTCCTGTTCTGCTCCAGTTTGCATCTCCAAGTCTGTCTCTTCTTCAGGTGCAAGTGTGTCTCTCCTGGTTTCTCCTTCAGATCTCTGCCCCTCTCTGGACCATGATGTCTGTTCAAATCTAACCTCAGCCTCAATCTCATCTCCTGCACTTTTTGGTTCTTTGATTTTTTCTTTTGATGAAGCTTTAAATGTCTCCAGGAGCATGTCTCCTCCTGCCTCTGTGTCTTCAAAATGTTCTTTAGTTTCTTCATCAGATTTTGACCTGGTCTCTGACCTAGACACCAGTTTGGTCTCTGCTTTGGTTTCTGAAGTGGTCTCTGGTCTACTTTCTGGTTTGATCTCCGGTATAGTTTCTGGTATGGTATCTGAAATGGTCTCTGGACTGGTCTCTGGTTTTGTCTCCGGTCTGGTCTCTGCTTTGGTCTCTGGTCTAGTTTCTGGTTTGGTCTCCGGTATAGTCTCTGGTATGGTATTGGAAACGGTCTCTGGTTTTGCTTCCAGTCTGATCTCTGGTCTAGTTTCTGGTTTGGTCTCCGGTATAGTCTCTGGTCTGGTCTCTGCTTTGGTCTCTAAAGTGGTCTCTGGTCTAGTTTCTGGTTTGGTCTTCGGTATAGTCTCTGGTATGGTATCTGAAACGGTCTCTGGACTGGTCTCTGGTTTTGCCTCCGGTCTGGTCTCTTCTTTGGTCTCTAGTCCAGTTTTTGGTTTGGTCTCCAGTATAGTCTCTGGTAAGGTATCTGAAACGGTCTCTGGACTGGTCTCTGGTCTGGTCTCTGCTTTGGTCTCTGGTCTAGTTTCTAGTTTGGTCTCCAGCATAGGTTCTGGTATGGTATCTGAAACGGTCTTTGGACTGGTCTCTGGTTTTGGTTCCATTCTGGTCTCTGCTTTGGTCTCTGGCCTAGTTTCTGGTTTGATATCCAGTATAGTCTCTGGTAAGGTATCTGAAACGGTCTCTGGACTGGTCTCTGGACTGGTCTCTGGTTTTGCCTCCGGTCTGGTCTCTGCTTTGGTCTCTGGTCTAGTTTCTGGTTTGGTCTCCGGTATAGTCTGTGGTAAGGTATCTGAAATGGTCTCTGGACTGGTCTCTGCTTTGGTCTCTGGTCTAGTTTCTGGTTTGGTCTCCAGTATAGTCTCTGGTAAGGTATCTGAAACAGTCTCTGGACTGGTCTCTGGTTTTGCCTCCGGTCTGGTCTCTGCTTTGGTCTCTGGTCTAGTTTCTGGTTTGGTCTCCAGTATAGTCTGTGGTAAGGTATCTGAAATGGTCTCTGGACTGGTCTCTGCTTTGGTCTCTGGTCTAGTTTCTGGTTTGGTCTCCAGTATAGTCTCTGGTAAGGTATCTGAAACGGTCTCTGGACTGGTCTCTGGTTTTGTCTCCGGTCTGTACTCTGCGTTGGTCTCTGGTCTAGTTTCTGGTTTGGTCTCCGGTATAGTCTGTGGTAAGGTATATGAAATGGTCTCTGGACTGGTCTCTGCTTTGGTCTCTGGTCTAGTTTCTGGTTTGGTCTCCAGCATAGTTTCTGGTATGGTATCTGAAACGGTCTCTGAACTGGTCTCTGGTTTTGTCTCTGGTCTACTTTCTGGTTTGGTCTCTGGTATAGTCTCTGGTATGGTATCTGAAACGGTCTTTGGACTGGTCTCTGGTTTTGGTTCTGTTCTGTTCTCTGCTTTGGTCTCTGAAGTGGTCTCTGGTCTAGTTTCTGGTTTGGTCTTCAGTATAGTCTCTGGTATGGTATCTGAAATGGTCTCTGGACTGGTCTCTGGTTTTGTCTCTGGTTTTGTCTCTGCTTTGGTCTCTAAAGTGGTCTCTGGTCCAGTTTTTGGTTTGGTCTCCAGTATAGTCTCTGGTATGGTATCTGAAACGGTCTCTGGTTTTGTCTCCGGTGTGGTCTCTGCTTTGGCCTCTAAAGTGGTCTTTGGTCTAATTTCTGGTTTGGTCTCCGGTATAGTCTCTGGTATAGTATCTAAAACGGTCTCTGGACTCGTCTCTGGTTTTGTCTCCGATCTGGTCTCTGCTTTGGTATCTGAAATGGTCTCTGGTTTTGTCTCTGGTCTAGTTTCTGGCTTGGTGCCCGGTATAGTCTCTGGTATGGTATCTGAAACGGTCTCTGGTTTTGTCTCCGGTGTGGTCTCTGCTTTGGTCTCTAAAGTGGTCTCTGGTCTAGGTTCTGGTTTGGTCTCCGGTAGAGTCTCTGGTATGGTATCTGAAAGGGTCTCTGGGCTGGTCTCTGGTTTTGTCTCTGGTCTAGTTTCTGGCTTGGTGCCCGGTATAGTCTCTGGTATGGTATCTGAAACGGTCTCTGGTTTTGTCTCCGGTGTGGTCTCTGCTTTGGTCTCTAAAGTGGTCTCTGGTCTAGTTCCTAGTTTGGTCTCCGGTATAGTCTCTGGTAAGGTATCTGAAACTGTCTCTGGACTGGTCTCTGCTTTGGTCTCTGGTCTAGTTTCTAGTTTGGTCTCCGGTATAGTCTGTGGTAAGGTATCTGAAATGGTCTCTGGTTTTGTCTCTGGTCTACTTTCTGGTTTGGTCTCCGGTATAGTCTCTGGTAAGGTATCTGAAACTGTCTCCGGTCTGGTCTCTGCTTTGGTCTCTGGTCTAGTTTCTGGTTTGGTCTCCAGCATAGTTTCTGGTATGGTATCTGAAACGGTCTCTGGACTGGTCTCTGGTTTTGTCTCTGGTCTACTTTCTGGTTTGGTCTCCGGTATAGTCTCTGGTATGGTATCTGAAACTGTCTCCGGTCTGGTCTCTGCTTTGGTCTCTGGTCTAGTTTCTGGTTTGGTCTCCAGCATAGTTTCTGGTATGGTATCTGAAACGGTCTTTGGACTGGTCTCTGGTTTTGTCTCTGCTTTGGTCTCTGGTGCAGTTTTTGGTTTGGTCTCCAGTATAGTCTCTGGTAATGTATCTGAAATGGTCTCTGGTTTTGTCTCTGGTCTGGTCTCTGCTTTGGTCTCTGGCCTAGTTTCTGGTTTGGTCTCTGGCATAGTCTCTGGTATGGTATCTGAAATGGTCTCTGGACTGGTCTCTGATCCGATCTCTGGACTAGTCTCTGAACTAGTTTCTGGTCTGATCTCTTTTGTCTCCAGTCTGGTCTCTACTTTGGTCTCTGCTTTGGTCTCTGCTTTGCTCTCTGCTGTGGTCTCCGGTTTGGTCTCCGGTTTGGTCTCTGGTCCAGTCTCTGGTCCGGTCTCTGCTCCGGTCTCTGCTTTGGTCTCTGCTTTGGTCTCTGGTCTGATGTCTGGTCTACTTTCTGTCTTTTTCTCATCCTTAAATTTCTCGTCCAACTCATGTTTATGCTTGTTATACGTCTCCAGGCGAAAGGTTTCTGATGTTTGGTCTCCTTCACATCTGAATTCCTCTTTTGTTGAGTTTTGAAATGTCTGTGGGGCCTCGTGTCCTCCTGCCTCTATGCCCTGTGTTACACCATTGGTCTGATCTTCTCTCTTCTCTGCTTCTCTGTGTTCTTGTTTTTCTCTTGGTTCCTGCCCTGTGAACTCCACTTTTGTCAAATTCATCTTTGTTTCTGGGCTAGTTTCTGTTTTAATTTCCGCTGCATCCCTCTGCTCCTCTCTGGGTTCCTCCTTTGTCAGCGGACTAGTCTCTGGTCTAGTCTCTGATCTGGTCTCTGGTCTGGTCTCTGGTCTGGTCACTTGATCAGGTTCTTGTTGAAGTTCTTCAGTTGGTGCTGGTATCTCCTCATCAGCAATGGTCTCTAAGTCCTGGATCTCAGACAGTTCTGGGTCAATTCTGGTCTGGTCCCGGTGTAGATCGGTCTGGACTCTGGTCTGGACTCTGGCCTGGTCCTGGTTTAGTTCTGGTTTAGACCTGGACCGAACAGACTCCAGTTAAACCCTCAACCAAGCCCAGAGCACATTACACACAAAGAAAGGCATTAAAGAAAACATATTGTGCATTTGCTATATAGTTATAATCTATGACATCTGTGGATCATCAAGTTATAATTTGCACATTTGAAATTGCAATATTAATATAAAATGACCCAATAATACATTTAGTATGCTGATTTCTGCTTTAGAAATCTGATGCCCAGTGGGAGCTGATGTCACCGTAAACATCTTCACAACACAGAGAAGGAAAGTTGTTTCCACCTCCAATGACTAAATCAAGATCAAGCTAGTGAGCAGCAGATTTATTTTCATTTGTACCACAATGCCTCTGCTCACAGATTAACAAAATACAATTGGAGACCAAAGGAAGTATCTTGGTGACTGGCAACGTGGTGTTTAAGGGTCAGTGACTGTCATTTAGTTTCTGCCTCTTGAAAAAACTTTTTTGCATTAAATGCTAGGGACATTTTTGTCCCTGTAATGGGGTGCAAAGGACATATTGTGTGAAGAATCCCTCAGTCGTCCAGGTAGAATCCATGGTAAAAGGAGAAATTCAATTTGTCAACTGGACAAAGTTTATATGGTCGAAAACGTTTCGCAGCTCATCCGAGTCGCTTCGTCAGTTCTGGTTAGAGTGCTGATGGACACTGCTTATATCTAGCTGCAGGGAGGAGCTAACTATACTGAAATTATTCTGAAACTATCCCACCTCTTTGTTTTCAGCTTTCTGTAACAAAGAGGTGGGATAGTTTCAGAATAATTTCAGTAATAATAAAATAATAATAAAAGTTGAAAACTGTCTGTCACTGACGCCTACAAAACATGCACAAATCACTTCAAATACAACTCTCTTTTTGATGCTCTGAGTCTCAACTCCCTTTGCTCTCCGTGCTAAGACCCCCCCCCTTATAGTGACATCACAACACAATTGTGCGTCCTCCTTATGAAACTACTGCGCATCACATCAGGATTGTCAAGTTGTTGCGTACAGGTTTCTATCGTGTTTTTGTATATTTATGGAGAATTGTGAATGGAGAATTGTGCGGAGCCTTGTAGAGGCTAGTACTGCTAACCATATGGAGGGTTTGAATAGGGCCTGGGAGAGGTCACTAAATTACTAATACTCAAAATGATATCTAAAACCTCTTCATGCAGGCTTTTGATGAGTGAACACGGTGGAAAGCTCTTAAAGGGACAGTGTGTAAGATTTTTACCCGTTAATTACTGAAATTGAAGATACCCATTCAAAAATACATTGTTTTCCAAGCCTTTTCACTTCCATCATGAAATCAAAGTATTCTTTTGGACTTAGATATAGTCACATAAAAGGGGGATCTTCCCCATGCAGAGGCAGCCATTTTGAATACGAGAGCCGCAGAAGGACATTTGGGCTCCGCCGTCGGCAAGGCTCATGGTTTTGGGTAAACAACACAAGCATGCTGCCGGATCAGACGTCGTAATGGATCTAACACGTGTTTTGGACTAAATTGTTTTACTGGATTTTATTCGCTGGATCCTTACGGACAAATTGAGAGCAAGTTTATGGTGAAATACAGAGTTTGACCTGTGCAAAGCATTCTAAGGTAAGCTAACCTCGTTTTGTGCTTTTCCGTATAAAAGCCCCATGTGCTCGGGGAGTGATTGTTTTGCAGGGAAATTAATTGCATAGTCAAAAAGAGGAGACTGTAAGGTTTCATTTGATGTGTAGAGTGTCATGGTACATGATCGGGAATGTGTGTTTTCATGAGAAAAGAAGAAAAAAAAAATATTTATTTATACAGTAGCGCGGGTGACCCTCGAGGTCTGCTGTAGCTAAAACAGAAAGTGCAATAGCACCATCCACCTATGCGCCACGAATCCTACACACTGGGGCTTTAAAAATATATTTTGCATAACACCTCCTCTTTAAGTCAGGTGCCCTCCCCACGCAGCTCTACATTTATGGAGGCTTGGACAGATCAAAGAATGAAACCCCAGACTCCTACCGCATGATGCTAACCACTCTGCCAGCCTCAGATTTAACTCTCTATGTGTATTGCTATGAATAAATGTAAATGTAAATTTATTTCAACTGTCTCTGACCTGAGAGTCTCTGTGTCTTCTCCAGGCACATCTGCTTCTCCCTCTCTCTGCAGTGACTCCATCAGCGGATGCTTCTGTAGATGTTTCTTCTGGACAGTATCTTCTCTCTCCTCCATCTCTTTCACTGATGTCTCCTTCGACAATTCCTCTTTCAGATTTTTCTCCATATGTTTCTGTTGGACCTCCTCCTCTGTCTCCTCTTTCTCTGTCTCCTCTCCCCCCTTTTCCTTTGGTGTCTGCTTCTCAGATTCCTCTTTCAGATGTTTCTTCAGATGTTTCTCTTGTACCCTCTCTTCTATCTCCTCTCTCTCCCCTTGTGGTAATGCCTCCAGATCTTCTCTCTCCACTCCCTTTCTGTCTTCTCCCATTGTCTCTGTTTTCTCCTCTACATGTCTCTCCTCACTCTCTTCTCCCTCTCTCTCTGCTTGAGGTGACTCCTCTAGATGTTTCTCCTGGACAGTATCTTCTCTCTCCTCTCTAACTGTCTCCTCTCTCTCTCCTTGTGGTATATGCCTCTCCAGAAGTTGATGTTTCTCCTGTACCCTCTCCTCTCGCTCTTCTCCTTCTCTCTCCTCTCCCTCCTCTGTCTTCTCCTTCTCTGTCTCCTCTTCCCTTTTCTCCTCTCTCTCTGGTGTCCCCTTCTCAAATTCCTCTTTTAGATGTTTCTTCAGATGTTTCTCCTGTACCATCGCCTCTCTCTTTTCTGCATCTCTGTCTTCTTTCAATATCTCCTCTCTCTCTGCTTGTGGTAACTCCTTCAGATGTTTCTCCTGGACTGCATCTTCTGTCTCCTCTCTCTCTATCTCCTCTCTATCCTCATCTTTCTCCAATTCCTCCTCCAGACCTTTCGCTAGAGGTTTTTCCTGGACCATCTCTTCTCTCTTCTCTCCCTCCTCTGTCTCCTCTTTCTCTGGTGTCTCCTTCTCAGATTCTTCCTCCAAATGTTTCTCCAGATGTTTCTCCTGGACAGTATCTTGTCTCTCCTCACTCATTGTCTCCTCTCTCTCTTCTTGTGCTTTCTGCTTTTCCAGAGGTTGATGTTTGTCCTGTAACACCTTCTCTTTCTCTTCTTCCTCTCTGTCTTCTCTCATTATCTCCTCTTTCTGTACTTGTGGTAACTCCAGGTGTTTCTCATGGACTGTATCTTCTGCCTTATCTCTCATTGTCTCCTCTATCTGTCCTTGTGGTATCTCCTTCTCCACAGTTTGATGTTTCTCCTGGATCATCTCCTCAGTATCCCACCCCTCTCTCTCTCCTTGTTGCTGTTGAACCATTTCTTCTTTCAAGTCTCCCTCTTTTGCCGTTCCTTCTCTCCTGGTCTCTTCTCCTCCTCTCTCTTCTCTGAGTGGTGTGATCTCCTCCAGATGTTTCTCCAGATATTCATCTTCTCTCTCTTCAATTTCCTTATCCTTTGTCTCTGGTATAACCTCCCCCAGACCCTCCTCCAGGTATTTCTCCTGGACTCCTTCTTTTGTCTCTCTTCCGTCCAATTTTATTTTAGATTTTGTCAAAGTCCTCTTGGTCTCCATGCTCCCTTTTTCCTTGCCTCCTTTCCTCACACCCTTCTCCTCTTCTAGTTTGACAGCAGGTCGTGGTTTAGTCACAGGTTTAGTTCCTGGTTTAGTCCCAGTTTTGGTTGCATGTTTAGTCCCTGTTTTAGAGCTTTGTTTCGGAACCATTTTCTTCTCCTCGTTTTTCATAACCTCCTTGTCTACCACAGATTTTTTCTTTACAATTTTCACCTCCTTCTTCCTTTCCTTGGATGTGTCCTTGGATGTCTCCTTGAATCGCTCTTTGGATCTCTCCTTGGATCTCTCTTTACTCGTCTCCTTCCCTGCTTGAAAAAAGACAGGTTTGTGACTCTGAGCTCATCAAACTCTCACTGGAACAAAAACTCTTCACGTCACAAACATGGAGACTGTGACAGCCACTTTCTTGAGCTTAACAAAGTGACGCGTCACAAAATGACAGAAACATCTGGAAACTTTTCCTGTGTTTGTATTTTTCTGTCCAAATGTGATTATTATTTTAAACAAACTGTTCTCCCAAGGTGAGTCCTACCTGTTCCTCTGGCATCCTTTCTTGCGTTCTTCATAACATCCTTTTTAGTGCCCTTCTTAGTGTCCTTCCTTGTGTCCTTTGCGTCCTCCCTGCTCTCATCTCTCCGTGCTTTAGTCCAGAACTTCTCTTGGCCCAAGTCTGTCTTTTGTCCGGTTCTGAAGGTTCTGGCAGTTGTAGATGAAGTTCTGGAGCCAGTGGCCTCCTGTGAATAGAGAGATGTAAAGAAGAAAATATATTTGTCCCTGAGTGACCTGTGTGACTTGTCATTCTCCAATTTGAGTCAGAGTCAAATTTGCATCACAGTACACACAATACGTTTAATACGTTTATTTTAAGTTAAATCTGAGCCAAACCTTTCTGTTAAAGATCCCATGACATGGTCCTTCTTGATGCTTTTATATGGCGCATTAATGGTTCCCTAATACTGTAAATGAATCCTTCTTCAAAATCAACACTCGGTGCATGAGAAAGCCTCATGAACACAGTCAGAGTCATAAATATCTCTCTCAAACACTTTATTCTGGGCGTTGTTGCTTGAATGCAAATGAGGACAGAGACAGGCCAGTACAGCGGGTGGGGTGTGGCCAAATACGTCACTGGTTCCTCGTTTTAGCCACTTCCGTGTGTGTAAGCACGGAGGAAGATATGAGAAGCATTGCATTAAAAAAACACATTTCCACAGAAAATAAAATTAAACCACTGCTGTTTCAGAGGTTCAGAGGCTCGGATAAGACGGTGGGTAGACATCCAGACGGGGGGTGGAACTGCATTTGCATTTTTCCCTGAGTGTGACGTCAGAAATTATCCTTGTTCAGAATCGCCCGTTTGGGCTGTCTTTTTTTCAAACGCAGAAAAGGATTGCAATTGCTCAGTTTAGACATTTTGCAACTTTTAGCCATGGGGGGAGTGGGGGCCTAAACAGGGTAGGGGAGCTCACATTAACGTTAAAAAACCTCAGAAAGTGAAAATTTCATGCCATGGGACCTTTAACACCACATTTAAGTGTTACTATGGTCGCATACACAGATGAATGCAGAGAAACATGGAGGCCTGCTGATTTTACCAGGGTTTTATTAAAAATACCTTATGAAACTTTGTGAACCCTATTTAACTTAAATCAGTGCTTCTCAAATAGTGGGGCGGGCCCCCCTGGGGGGGCGCGGTGTGATGCCAGGGGGGGCGCATGTGACCCTGGGAAACATGCTTTTTTGCCATACTGTACTAGAACGAAAGTGTAATTGCACATCAACAACAGTAGTTGGCAGTAGCGCTCTCGTTGTCGCTCTGGGGCAGGGTTCGGCGACCTTAAATACGCGATATACGCACAGAACAGACTTGCCATCAGCAGAACATCCTCTGTCACAGACAAAACACGTTATATTCCACTGAGCTTTGAGTTTATGCAAATGGACCATGTGGTTTTTAAGTTTCGTTTCTGTAAAACGTAAACAAATGTGCACAAAGCTGCATTAAAAGCACATTAATATTTGAGTCCTCAGTGCAAAAAAAGAGTGCAGTGTTTGTTGGAAGTTTCTTTCTTTTTTTGTTTTTAATGTTAATAAAAGGATACATTGTTATGCAGAGGTGTACTAATAATTTTCTAGACAAATAATACTATTAATAGTCGTGCACAGGGAGGGGGGCGTGAAATTTTTTCTTCTTCCTAGGGGGGGCGTCATAGAAAATAATTGAGAAGCACTGACTTAAATGAAGGTGAACTAAGGTTTTACTGACAAAGACACTGAACTGTTTCTGGAGAAAAATAAGGACAATAAAACCAAGCTAACGATTAACATCACTGACGCAAATTCAGCAAAAGCTTTTTGTTTACAAAGCCACTTCTAAATTTGACTTGATAGTGTGTCATTGTAAAAATGATTAAAAGCAGGTTTTTGTTTACAAAATTTACATTTGGAGAGAAAATATTTTGTGAGTATAATTAACAGATTAATAAAAATAAAAAAAATCCTAGTTTCTATACCTTAACCTTTGATGTTTTGTGATAACTTGTGATGACCTGAGTTAGGGTTAGCACCTGTGATGACCTCAGTGACCCAAGTTGACTGACCTTATTCTTGGTCTGAGCTGCAGTCGGAGTCCTGAGGAAGTCCAGGTGCCGGAGCCGGTGGAGACCCTCTAGGACTCGGCTCTGAGGAGCGTTTCCGGGGAACAGGACCCGGACCGGGCTCTGGTCTGGTCCAAACGGCGTCCAGACCAGCAGCACGGCGCCAGAGGCCAGGAATGGAACCGGGACCTGTGCCCGCATCCCATCGGGCTGCCTCACCCCTCCCCGGGCACAACCTGACCCGGTCCACCTATGCCGCAGGAAGTCCAGCTCAGTGCTGCCCCCCTCTGGACACAGCACATACATGTCCAGCCGGCCCACCCCCAGTTTACTGAACAGCACCACAGGTTCTGGAGAAGTCCCGCGGGTCAGAGGCAGAACCTCCAGATCCAGACGTTCAATCAGACTCAGGGTCAGAGCCGCCTCCTCCGCACTGCGCCGAAACCGAACCGGACCAGAACCGGACTGAGACATGACCGGACTAGAACCAGACCGGACCAGGGACAACAGACGCTCGGGCTGGTTCCAGAAGATCAAACCCACCTGACAAGAGAGAACAGCAGGTGAAAACATGCACCACCCTCCGTCGAGGTCCTCCTGACCAGAACCAGGCCCTGGCTCTTTTGAACAGCTGGAAAAAATGTTGGAAAAGGATCTCACTTTCAAAAAACTCCATCCTCTTTCTAATTTGTCTGCATTTTTATACTGATTTACCTCGAAGGACACAGAAGTAGAGTATGGCCAAGAAATGATTATATATAGGCCTATATAGTACTGTACTCATAATATATACAGTACTATAGCGTTTTTTTTTGTTTTTTTTAGATTATTCATAATTCCAAACAATTTCCCACTCTGAACCATTTGAAACAAATCTGAGCCTTGGTCATTTCTTTCTGCAGTTACTATACAGACCCTCCAGGAATTCGCGATGTTGCGATTTGCAACTTCAACGCAACTTCAGCCAATCCCCGCGAATTCAGGGCGGTGTTGCAATTTTGACCAATCACCGCAACTTTCCCGCAATTTTTTTACTCATTTTGACCAATCATCGGCGACGTATTGAACGCCGACCAACTTCCTTCTGCTTTACTTCCGTGTGACGAAACAAAACTGCGGCCATGTCCCCAGTTCCCAGAGCGCACAGCTCGGAGCGCGGCCCGAAGGGGGCTCAGACTGCAGTCAAGGCGGTGCACACTTGCTCAGCCCCGACTGCAGTCCGCGGACCGCTTAACGACTGCGGTCTTCGGACCGCGTGTTAACTGCGCATGGGACAAAAAAGAAGTGGGACAGCAGTCGTCGCGCCGGTGTACTGTCGAAATGTGTGACGCACATGCCCTTCGGGCTACGCTCCGAGCCGCACGCCCTGAGACACGGCTTCTAATGGCAAAGAAACATGTCTGCGGCGCCATTTGCCCACAAAAATAACAGCAAAAGACCGCGCGAAACAGTTCCCCTCCTAGTAGTAATTTATTTTCGATGTTGTTAAGGTTGTTTTAGGACCATATCTGTGATCTCTGTGTCTTTGTATTATTCTTTGTCAGTAATAACTCAGTATTCAAAATATTACTCAATTTTAATTACAAAAAGCGAAAATTGCAACTATTTATCGCAACTTTCACTTCCTCCTGCAACAAAATTGCAACAAAAACCTTAAAAGCACCGCAACTTTCATCGCAACTATTTGGAAAAGCTCCCGCAAATTCAGGCATTTTAGCCTGCAACAATCACAAAAAATGCCCGCGAAATCCTGGGGGGTCTGATTATAGGCCAGGGGTGCCCAACCAGCCGATCGTGATTTACCGGTCGATCGCAGGCAGTGTCAGGCGATCGCGTATGGCTACGTTCAGACTGCAGGGCTTAAAGGAAAATTTACTTTTTTAACAATCTGAGCCTTCTTTCGGCAATAAAACAAGTAGTTTTACTCACCCATAGCAGTTTGGTGTCAATTGGAGCAGTTTTGAAGAAGTTATGTTGTAGCCGTTCTGTTCTGCTAATGATCCCGTATCCGTTAACATGGTGCTCGTATCATATGCTCGGGGCATTACTTTGTGGTGTCCAAATAACACAAACTTTAGCACTTTTCAAATCACAGAAGATCGCTGTGTCAGGGTAGACTTTTAGTGGATTCCAAAATGGCCTGAAACCCGATATCCAGCTATAGTTTCATTTGATGACGTCATCAGAGTGGACAGTGCGCATGCGTGAACTCAGCTGTTTTGTAAACACCGCTAGTCCGAAAGAAGCTAACACCGCTCTGAACTTTACTTTTCTGTTGCGATATCGGGTTTCAGGCCGTTTTGGAATCTACTAAAAGTCTACCCTGACACAGCGATCTTCTGTGATTTGAAAAGTGCTAAAGTTTGTATTATTTGGAGAGCGCAAATCAGTGCCCCGAGCACTCACGCTAACGGATACGGGATCATTAGTAGAACAGAACGGCTCAACATAAGTTCTGCGATACTGCTCCAATTGACACCAAACTGCTATGGGTGAGTAAAACTACTTGTTTTATTGACAAAAGAAGGCTCAGATTGTAAAAAAACATTACTTTTCCTTTAATGCTCAATTCCGATTTTTTGTGAAATCCGTTTTTTTTTTTTTTGCGAGGTCGTTCACATTTCCAATTAAATACGCCTTATATATGTGATCACCAGTGTGAACGTTAAACCCCCCAAAAGTGTCCCACATGCGCATTGGGGGACACGACGAGGTCACGTGCAGCGACCATGCTCAATGTTTACGGAAGTAGCCTAAAGTTGCTGTCGTACCGGAGCCAGAACATGTACAGCTTATTTGTTTTAAGGAGAAGGACAAGGTTTTTGGCCACGGCGTTTTGCAGGGCAGTGGCAGCAACGTCTGTATGAATGTGTTGGTGCGGAGTCGCAGCCAAAAGTGGTGGGATTACTACGTGCTTCGCTGCTTCACTGCAGGCATGAAAATCCCTCACCTTTCGGCGAAATTCGCTGATACATTCGGAATATGTCTGTTTCTCCGGAGCTCTGGATAATTAAAGTCCGTGGATATAAGCGATACGCGTATACACATGGATACGCGAACTGTCTGTTACAACGGAGCTGACGCGTTCTTATGGGGTGAGTTATATTATTGTATTATTTCTGCATCAAAGGGACATATACACTTTTTTTTTTTTTTCTCTCTCTTGTGTGAGATCAATAAAAATCAATCTTCTAATCCTTAATCACTGTAAGGCGCTTTGTGTTACATTTTGTATGAAAAGCACTTTATAAATATTGTTTGATTGATTGATTAGCTGACAGCAGGGGCCATGTGTCAGCGTGTGTGTACAGGACTAAACCAGGACTAAACCAGGTCTAAAACAGGACTAAACCAGGTCTAAACCAGGTCTAAACCGGGACTAAACCGGGACTAAACCAGGACTAAACCAGGTCTAAATCAGGTCTAAACCAAGACTAAACCAGGTCTAAACCAGGACTAAACCAGGTCTAAATCAGGTCTAAACCAAGACTAAACCAGGTCTAAACCAGGTCTAAACCAAGACTAAACCAGGTCTAAACCAGGACTAAACCAGGTCTAAATCAGGTCTAAACCAAGACTAAACCAGGTCTAAACCAGGTCTAAACCAAGACTAAACCAGGTCTAAACCAAGACTAAGCCAGGTCTAAACCAGGACTAAACCACCATCAACCTCAAAAGTAAATCCCGGTTAAAAAAAGGTTGAGCACCCCTGCTATAGGCTATATAAAATGTGCTCTCACATGAACAGATTCAAAAATATTTGGATCCCATAAAAACTAGTCACTAGTGCATGGTCCTTCTGACCAGGACCAGGCTGAGATCTGGAGAAGGGTCCATGTAAGGATTAAACAATGAGTAACAGTGTGTTACACAGTTTTAACACACTGAGACTAACTGAAACACTGTTGGCGAATGCTAGCTAGCTTGTGACTGTAATATTATTTGAAAGGGACTTGTTTAAAACCCATATCATCTCACCTGTTGGAGTTCCAGCTAAATTAATTGTTTATGGTCAGATTGTGCTACAACAAAGCTCAGAATAATGTCTAACTTGAGTAACAGAGCTTTAGACAGAGCTGTGGATTCAGTTAGCATCACACCCCCAAAGAATATTGATAAATGTTGTTAAAAGGCAGAGCTTTGTTGTTTTATAATGAGTTCTAGGACCTAGGTACTAATAGAAATAATCAGGTTAAACATTTATGCATTTACCTTTTGGATATTTCACAGGAAAAACAATGTTATAAATAGCCACCAATAGAATGTGATTGTGTCATACTCCCAGAAGGGAGCAAGAACCAGCTTTCCCTATTGATTACATTGTACTTTGCCATAAAATATCTAAAAGGTAAATTTACTCATGTTGAATTAGAAAATGTTTAGTTTTGACTAGACTCAAGAACTGACTGTATTACAACACAAATCTGCATTTCAACTGTATTCATTTTGGCTGCCCTCCTGCCCCCATTTGTGTTAAATCATATTGGCCTATAAAATGTGGTAATGTCATTTGAAATCTAGCAGTACTGTGTAACAATGTGCTGTGACAGGTGCTGTGACAGATGCTGACCTCGGGAGAGACCAGGTTCTGGGTCAAGTCCTGGTTCTTCTCTTGGTCCTGTTCTGGCTGTTGGTTCAGACCCTGCTCCTCCTGGACCCTGAGCTCCTCCACTTTGCGCTGCAGAAGGCCGTTGATCCCAGGGAGGTTGTCTGCACCGGTGTGAGTGATCAGAACTGCATCAAGCCGGTCCAAGTGCCGGACTAACCTCCAGAAACAGGACTTCCTCTGGTCTCCTCCATTCACCAGGAGGGAGAACCCACTCACCCCAAGGAGTGCTGAGTCACCCCTCCCCCCAGGAAACACATACACACATGGTCGAGAGAGGCGCAAGAAACCCCCACATGACGAGGGCAGGCTACTGAATGGGTCCTCCAAGTCCAGACCAGTGTCTAAACCCGAGTCCAGACCTGGATCTAGATCAGAGTCTGGGTTATGGTCCTCCATCAGGGAGGACTCAGGGGATGCCATCAGCACCTGAAGGGAGGAGCATGGGAGGGCATCTTACAAACAGGGATATAGGAGAATGGAAATCTGACATACAGGGATTGCGAACACCTATTTCTGGTCTGGTTATGTCCAGGCTCTGGTCTGGTCCTGGCTGAAAACTGACCCAGTTTTCAGGTCTCAGTGGAAAAGCTCAATTTAAACAGGCCAAGAATATACGACACATTTAACGAAAGAGGATCAGAACTGAACAGGGTCTGGAGCAAAGACTAGACCAGAGACCAGACCAGTTTTAGGTCCTGGTGTCAGACCAGAGTAGTTCTAATCCTGTTAATGGGGATTAATCAGAATTAGTCTCAGAGCAGCCTCTGTCTCTGCTCCTTTGGCATCCTCTTCTCTGCATCCTTGTAAATGGTCACACTGGTCAAGACTAAAAACTAAAGCAGAATTAAACAAAGACTAAAGCAGGAGTTAAACTTAATTTGAGGTTTGATAAGTACTGCACTAAGCTGAGTCATGCTGCACTCAAGGAGACTAGGAGAGAGGACACAAGAGAGGAGACAAAAGAGGAGACAAGACGAAGAGGTGAGAAAAGGAGAGCAGAGAGGAGAAGAAACATGGGGGAGAGGAGGAGACAAGAAAAGGAGGAGAGGAGTAGGCAGAAACAGCTGACTCACCAACACAAACCTGTGACTCTGCAGCAGCTCTGGAAAAATCCCCAAAATGTCGAGAAATGAGCAGGAAAAAAAGGCGTCAAAAAGGCGAGAGGAGGAGAAGAGGAGGGAGAGAGCGAGGGAGAGTACGAGGGAGAGGAGGACGGGAGAGAGGAGTAAAGGAGGTGAAGATTGAGGTGAAGATTGAGGTGAGACGAGGTGAAACTGACTGCAGCGAAGAGTCCAGAGACCACACGGGGGCGCCACTGCAACAGGGGGAGAGAGAGAGTGAGAAGAGGGAGATGAAAGAGACCACAGAGGGAGGGGGAGAAGAGAGATGGGGGGGGGGGTGCAGAAAGTGTGTGAGTGAGGTTGATTACCTGCGTGAAGTTGGCCCCTCATCAAACGCACACCTACACAAAAACTATGTCAATCGTTTGTGCTTCGTTTGTGCTGTTGTTTTTGTTTGTGCTGCTTTAGTTTTTGAGATATTAACGATTCTTTTATAGGTCAAATTGGGGTCAGCCAGTCCCCCACGAAGCTTAAAAATGCTCTAAAATTGCCCAGAATGGTGTCAGTCGTTTGTGCTTTGTTTGTGCTGCAAAAAAAGTTTTGTTTGTGCTGCTTTAGTTTTTGAGATATTAACGATTCTTTTATAGGTCAAACTAAGGTCAGCCAGCCCCCCCCTCAAAAACTAAAGCAGCACAAACAAAACTTTTTGCAGCACAAACGAAGCACAAATAATTGACACCATTTTGGGCAATTTTAGAGCGTTTTTAAGCTTCGTGGGGGGGCTGGCTGACCCCAATTTGACCTATAAAAGAATCGTTAATATCTCAAAAACTAAAGCAGCACAAACGAAACTTTTTGCAGCACAAAACAGCATAAACGAAGCACAAATGCTTGACATAGTTTTTGTGTAGGTGTGCGTTTGATGGGGGGCCAACTTCACGCAGGTAGGTTGCTTGCCCTCCTCACATCAGCATCACTCCTGGTGTCTCACGTCTCAAAACTAATGTGAATAAATAATGAGTGAATAAAGAACACAGAAGAGTCCTGAGTTTATATTTGTTTATTAAGACTTTACACGGTTCACTTTGGTCTGGTTCAACCTGGCTCATTTAAAGCTCATGTGACAGGTTAGACTCATTACAATAGTTGTGATTAGACTAACAAGAATAAATGACAACACCTTTATTTAATTAAATGAAGGATTTAAAATCAGTCAGAAAAATGTCTTCATTGTGCATAAATTCTCTCTGCATTTGGATGGTTTTCCATTTTGATGACATAGGTAGGTCTATTTGACAACTCTACGCTACTTCCTGCATTTTTTGTTTTTTACTACAAACTGACACTTAACTGATGTAAAACTATGATGCATATTTTCCACAGGTACTATCCCACCAAACCATGAGGAAAAAAAACATGAAAACCTGTCATATGCACTTCAGCCCGGCTCACTTAAGACCAGGGGTGTCCAAACCCAAACCTTTGAAACCTTTGACAGTATTGTTATCATGTTCACTCCTTTTGTGATCCAGGAATCTTAAACTGTATATGACAGGTTTAAAAAAAACTTTTTAAAAAATATTTCTGATTAGATCTGTTGTAGCTATGTAATTCCCATGTGATTTCTATCCAGAAAGTAACATTTGAAACCTAAAAAGATTTCAATTGTTATTTTTTTAGCTAGATCCCATGACATGGTACTTCTTGATGCTTTTATATGGCTCCTTAATGGTTCCCCAATACTGTAAATGAATCCTTCTTCAAAATCAACACTGATGAGAAAGAGTATTTTTTCTCTCTCTGAACACTCCATAATGGGCGTTGTTGCTTGAATGCAAATGAGGAGAAAAGAGCTGGCCTATAGTAGAGGGTGGGGGCGTGGACAAACTCTCCGCTCTCGGCTCTGAGCCCTCAGCTGATCCATTTCCTTGTTTTTGCATGGGGGGAGAGATTTGAAGCGTTCCATTGAAAAATAAACACATTTCCACATAAAATAAAATTAAACCACTGCTGTTCAAAGGTCCAGAGGCTCAGATAAAGGACTTCCGAGCCTAGAAACACTCGGACGTGCCTCCAGGCAAATAAAAAAACGCATTTCGCATTGCCTAGCGCATTCGCGGTCCAAACTCTCTGGGCGTGATTTACAGAGACACTGAGTACAGACAGACGGGGGTGGAACTGCATTTGCATTTCTTTTTTCGATCTGACGTCAATAAGGTGTCTTGTTCAAAATCGCCCGTTTGAGCTCCGATTTTTTGTAATGCAGAAAAGGATCGCAAATGCTCAGTTTAGACATTTCACAACTTTTAACCATGGGGGGGGGGCCTAATCAGGGTAGGGGAGCTCACATTAACGTTCAAAAACCTCAGAAAGTGAAAATTTCATGCCATGGGACCTTTAAATTTAATTATGTTAACTACGTTTTAGTAAAATAAGTGGTTCAACTTGTCATACACAACTTTAACTGCCATGTCCATTGTTTGTGAGTGAGGGACGAGGTGGAGGAGAGTATTACTAAACTGCAGTAAAAAGTACTACTGTTACTACTATGGAGCCTTTCATAAAGAAGCCTCACCCTGTATTGGGCCTGCAGGCTGTGGTTTGGACACCCCAAAGTCAGACCAACTCTGAGCTTAAACTAAAGGAGTGTTTACTCTGAGAAAGGAATGACCTAGGAGGTAGGAGCTAGAATACAGTGAGTTCATAAAGAGTTGTACGTAATAATATTCAATAATGCTGTGAATGAGCTAAAGGCACTAAACACCGGGTCCTCCTCAGGTTCTCCTCGGGTGCAGGGAGGACTAGATTTCAAACAATCTTTTATTTAAATATAACACAGATTCTAAAGCAGCCTGCATCTCATGAGCTCCAGTAGATTTCTGCCCCATTCCAAGCAGCTCTCTAAAAGGATTTCTGAGTTATACATATTACACTGAGTAATTTAAATCCAATTAATCACATGTGTTATCACAAAACTTAAATGTCTATTTCTGTGCACTGATATTGGTTTATGGGTTATGTTTATAGGCATCTAAAGCTATAATTGTTACTTTATATTGGCTCAATTTTGTGCAACACCCAAAAGCTCTCTGCCATTTTCATTTTGTAAAATCTCACTAGGGAAAAGGTAGGAGACCCCTGTTCTCAAGTGTCCCAAAATATAAAGGACTGATCAAAGGAGCAGGGGATTGTGGGAGCTGTGGTCCAGAGGAGCAGGGGTTTGTGAGGGATTGTGGTCCAGCGGAGGCCTGGCTTGATTAGTTGGTCTCTGAGAGGAGTGCTGTCATTGGTCAGTAACAGGCGTTATCTGCCATTCGGAAGCGAGTAAGCTGATTGGTCTGTGCAGTTTATTTTGGAGAAAGTATCTCTGAGAACAACAGCCCATTGGCCGAGATGGCGTCGCCCAAACCGACTGTCCTGATTGGCCGCTTGCAGACAAGCACGGGCGACAAGTGGAGGGTCACGTGATGGTGGTGCCACACTGTGATTGGCCGGTCGGGGTCCAATCTGAGTGTGTGCGTGTTATTGGCGTTAAACTCTAGCGGTGCTTTGAGCTGTGCCTCAGCAGGATGCACGTGAGCATGCCCACAAGCCTGAGCACTGGCTGTGCGCGCTCCCGCCGCAGAGCTCGCTGCCTGGTTACCCCAGCGCCCTGTCACTACTGCAACCACGTGGAATGGCAATGTGTGGAAGTGCACCCGTGACAGAAGAGAGCTGCTGGAAACTGCCCCAAAGCGCTGCAAAACCCACTGCAGCACGTCACTGGCCACGCCCACCGCTGCTGCAGATGCCACACCCACCTCTGACCACGACACATCAGAGTGTGGCCCGCCCACGGAGCGCGACAGAAACAGAAGCTCCTGCTCATTCAGACCGAGCGATGAGATCAGAGGGAAAACCTTTAAGGACACAATAACTATATGAATATTATAATAACTACTATGTCCTATGTCTACCGCACATGTACACAGCCACGGAAACAAGAGCAGAGGGAACACCTGGGAGGACACGATCTGTATTCTAATAACAAAGACCCCCACCACCAGCAGCCGCGCGCACGCACGCACACACACACACACACACCTCCATTTGTTTCCCTCATTTTCTGGGGCTCACCTGTCGGGCGATGCGCTGCATGAAGCCCGGGTCTGTCATAGAGGCCAGCTCCAGGTGAACAGGAACAGAGAGCTCCGACAACAGCGCCACCACCTGGACACAGCATATTGGTTCAGACCTGGTTTAGTCCAGGTTCTGCCCAGATTCTCTGGTTTACTCCTGGTCCAGTCTCTGGTCCAGTCTCTGGTCCAGTCTCTGGTCCAGTCTCTGGTCCAGTCTCTGGGTCAGTCTCTGGGTCAGTCTCTGGGTCAGTCTCTGGGTCAGTCTCTGGTGCATACCTGGTCCAGTCTCTGGTTCCGGGCCTCAGGCCTTAGACCCTCCATCATGTGGAGTCCTGACAGGACTAGGAGGTCAGGTTCAAACTGGTCCAGACTCTGGACCAGGGCCTCGGTGAGGGCCATGTGACTGTTGGCCTCATCATGAGAGAAGATGAACCTGTTTGCCTGTGGAGCCACCAGGGGGCCCCAACGTTCCCCTGGAACACATGAGATTATAACATGCATTTAACACAAGTATTTTACGTACACTGCAGATTATAAGATAAGATAAGATAAGATATGCCTTTATTAGTCCCTCAGTGGGGAAATTCCAGTGTTGCAACGCACAGATCAAGAACAGCACAAAAACTATGTTCACATCTATCATTGATACAGACTTTAGGATCACACACAGTTGAACTGAACCATTTTCTCCTTAAATAACTGTTACGGAGTCTGTGTGTGGGCAAAAATGACAGCTCCATAGACAAAAATTAGGCAATACAAATGTTGTGCTGCCCATAGTTTCTCAAATAAAACTGTATTTCTCAAATACAATTATGTGCATAAAACCTCCACTGAGTTTGAGTACTGCAATACTGGGTTTGGGTACCCCAGGAAGTATGGAAGTATAATAATAGTACTGTACTGTAGTAGTAGTAGTAGTAGTAATAGTAGTATTAGTAGTACTATAGTAGTAGTACCGGTCTGATATTCCAGGATGAGGTGGTATTCATCGGTTTCTCTGAGAGATTCTGGAGAAACAACGATTTTCTCATCTAAAAGTTCATGAAGTTTAGGACCAACCGGACCAGACAACAGGACCTGAGAAAGACCAAGACTGGGGTTAGACCAGATCAGGCAGGACCAGACCAGGACCAGAGACCAGGTTTAGACCATGGTTTAGACCAGGTTCTTAGACCAGGTTCAGGGAGTACCTCTGTGTCAGGGCTGGAGGCCAGCTTCTGTCCGATCAAAGCCGCGTTTCCCCCAACGTACAGCTGTAACAGACACAGACATTCAACAGTCCTGGTTTAGTACCAGTTCAGTACCGGTTCAGTATCGGTTCGGTCCTGGTTCAATACCTTGGCTCCAGGGATCTGTAGTGCAGTCAGGGCGATGGTTTGGAACAGCTCTGGGTTTGAGAAGAAACGTTCTGCTGCAGCTCCACGAGACATGAAAAACAGAAACGTTTCCCTGAGATCTTCCAGAGATCCCAGGACCTCATGATCAAGACCCGAGACTGGACCAGGACCAGACCCGGGACCCAAACTCAGAGCCTCCAGCAGAGCTACCCCCGACACAACTACGTCCACACATGAGTTTACCCTGAAACAAGAACACAGAGCATGGGAGAACATCTGACACATGGGAAGGGCATCGGACAGAGAAGGAGGATGGGAGGGCATCAGACACACTGACCCGACAGCTGCTCGCCTCCACCGTGTCTGTGGAGGTGTGATTAGGCTCTCCCAGGCCTCCGACACCCTCTGCTCCAGGGTCTTGTCCTGGTCTGGTCTCTGGTCTGCATTGTGGTCTGGACTCTGGTCTGGGGGGGTTCTGAAGAGGGCCTTAAGGTGGTCCAAGTCCAGCTCTAGTCCAGACTGTCTGTGTAGGACCAGAGCCAAAGCCAGGGCCAGGAGTAGCACCAGCACAGGCCCCCAGCGCGCCATGCTCTAGGGACCAAACCTGAAATGCACACACATAGAACACCAAGAGATATTTTAAAATGAGATATCCACTATAAAATATTAAACATTAAAACATCAATTGCACATATATAAGACAATGAAATAAATAAACGTAACTTAAATCAGACCTATTCAGCAAAGTCGATTTTTTCAGAGCTTGTAACCATGTTATAGTTGTTTCCATCTGTGAAGTTGTATTTGGAGTGCCTGTTTGAGTAGTCTTTTATTCTCCTGTATTAAAAACGTCATTGCTCTTTGATCATTGATCGTCATTGATCCAACCCCTACCTATAGGCGCCACAGTACATGCCCATTGTGACATTTGGACTTCCTTCTCCAATTTTATTTTCTTAAACGGGGATATATGTCAAATTTGGCAGTGACGCAGCTTTCATTTTGGTTCAAATGAAAAAAAAAAGTCCTCTGCTCACTAGTCTGCCCACAGCATGTAGCGTTTTGTTGTGATGATGCTTGATTTAAAAAATTTAACTTGAGAAATTGTCTTGAAAATAAACAATTAAAGATTGCTCAAACATGCATTAATCACTTCAAATAAGGTGAAACAGAGCATTTTGAGCTGAGATGTAGACTAAGGCCCTGTCCCCACGACAACGTTTTTTGGAGGAAACGGAGAAGTTTGGGTGCGTTTGGGCCTGCCGTCCAGACGGCGCCGGCGTTTTTGGGGGCGAGAACGGAGTTATTCAAAAACGGCTTCCAGAGTGGAGAAGTCGGAGAACGCCCCCCGTTGCGTTGGAATGTGGGCGGAAAAAAAGCGCGGCAGGTGAGAAAATGATGACGTCGCGCTGCCGTAATCATCACGTGACCGGTGACCAGAGGGTGGAACCCGGCGCCTTCCGCAGGTAACAACCAGATAACAACAGCCATGGCGGACAATGGACTTCAGTATCTTTTGCAGACTTTTGGAAGTTTATTGGCAATGCTGCATCAAACTCTGTTCATATGCAATGCATTGCGACAACAGCAGAGGACCATGCACAATTACGCCTTTCACGGAACCGGAGGCAGAGGAGCTTGTTTCGGGCTTCCTCCGTGTGCATGACATGCCACAATGTTTGGGATCGATCGATGGGACACATCCCCTCAACATACAAGCGGTGTGCACGGCACGACGCACGGGTGTTTGCCAATTCAAAGCTAAACACGTATTTTAAAACTGGAAAGATCCCATCGCTGGAAAGGCAGATAGTGGACAATGAGGAGCACATACCAATTTGAGTGTGTTGTGTGCTGTAAATAAAGAGAAAGAGCAACCATTTCTTGTGTTTTTTATTAAATGAAAATTTACCTTTTACAAACAGGCACATGCAGTATCACACACAAAAATATATAGCTGCCCGTTGGTGATGGTCCCCGGTTGTATATTCTCGCCGAAAAGCCAACATAATGTCCGAGTATGTTTAACATTCCCGTAGTAAGATCCAAACAAGCATTTTGCCTAAATAACACGACCAAGGTTAACGAGAGTTCTACTTGTTAATGTCTATCTAATAAAACGATAGCAAGTAATGCTAACTATCGATTTATAGGCAAAAACTCTGCTCACGCAGCGCAAATCTTTGTTCTGTGGCGTCTGTCTATGTTAGGGACGGTCAGCATTTTCACATTACCGGAGTGAGTCGCTGCTACATTGGTGGAGCAGGGGGACAAAATATATTCGCTTGTGTTGACGGTCCCTAAAGTACACGTGTTTGCTTGTTTATGAAAGAGAAAGGACTTTCTGCGCATGTGCTCTTTGTAGTCCTGCGTTACTGGTGGCTCTGGTTCTTTCCGGTTTACAGCGCCACTTATCGGTGTGACATATGTACTACATCGTTTTCACTCAGCGCTCCGTGCTCATCTTGACGCGCATGTTTTCTGATCCAACACGTGTCTGGACGAGACTTTTTTTCACCCCGGGTAAAAAAAAAAACAGGAACGTTGTCGTGGGGACAGGGCCAAAGGAGTTTTTGAGGAGGTAACATCATTACAACATGACTTAAAGCTCACAAGAGTCCATTTTATGTAATATAGGACATGCTTCTGGATTTGTTCTCCCAGGTCCTCCAGACTAGGACCAGGATCAGGTCTGGTTCTATAGTGGGACCTATAGTGGACCAGATCTGGTTTCAGTCCGGGTCTAACTTTAGATTTTAGTGGATGGGTTAAAGGCAGGTCCCTGGGACAGGTTTAGGCCTGTTTGACTTTATTAAAGTAAACCCACTGGATCCAGAATAATTAGTAATATTATATTTATTATGATGCAGTGAGATACTAATATCCCTGAGCCCCGCCCTCAACAGGTCAAGCTGCACTTTTATAGAACAGGTTTAACCACAGTCAGAGCACACACTAGAACACACATGTAACATACAGCATACAGTCCTTGCACATGGACATAATGCATCTTATATACACGTAACACCTCTAACATAAATAAATATCTGTGGAGGACGCTGCAGTCGCTGGATTCTGCACAAATAGGTCCCGGGTTAGACCTGGTTTAGTCCCAGTTTAGTCCCAGTAAAGACTTAAACTTAGAATCTGTCAGAGGATTAGAGGCGCTCACCTCTCGGTTCTGGGCCAAACCCCGGGGTTCTGCGGGAGCCACGTCGGGTTTGGTGCGGTTCTCTTGGGTTTCGGTTCTGAGGAGGTCCGCGGTCCTCGGTCCGGTTCTAAACTCATGAAAAACTCATTGAAATCCAGGGAAGAACCGAGCGCACGGTGCACGGTGCCACATCCGCTTACCTCTCCGCGCATGCGCAGAGCCCGGAGTCACGGGGCACAGGGGACCAGATTATTTAGTGCACCACTAAATAATAACGATGCACCGGAGCAAGTTTCCCCAAACACCACATAAATATACGTATATTTATAGTGTATGTTTTATGGGAGATACTTTACATAAACAAACAAGGCTCATGTTTGTTTGAATGCGATTTTCTGACTTTGTTGGTTGTGGTTTAATACTTTACAAAAATACACTGAAATGAAGTGAATTGACTCCGAGTGAACCACGTACTGTTCTCACTCTTCACTCTTGTTCAGAACTAAATGATTTACTATAATTAATATAAATATTATATATATATAGTAAGATCATACTGTATCTTCAGTCTTTTGCGAACTGGCCCACGAACCGCCTGCTGGAGAATTTACGAATCCGACAGTGGCCACCACGCCAAAGCCGAACTCTGCTTCTGATTGGTTGAACTTCAAAGCTAGACCGAAACACGTGACCTGCATCAGCGGAAGATGGAGAAGCCGCTGGAACTCAAGAGTAATAATATAATAATATAGTCATAATAATAATAATAATAATAATAATAATAATAATAATAATAATATTAATTATTATTATTATTATTATTATTATTATTATTATTATTATTATTATTATTATTATTGTTGTTGTTGTTATTATTATTATTGTTATTATTATTATTATTATTATTATTATTATAATAATAATAATAATAATAATAATAATAATAATCAAAAATATAGCTGCAAGCAGCAATGTGGGGGTCAAGCACCGTTTGACAGGGTCTAACAAGGTCTGACAGGATCTAAAGTCTGACAGGATCTAACAGAGTCTGACAGGGTCTGACAGGGTCAGGGTCTAACCCTGTCAGAACAGACACATCAAAGACAGATCAAAGGTTGCTAGGTGCATTGCTAGGCAATTGACAAATTTCTGCAACTTTGACCTGCTGGTGCCACTAGACGGTTGGGGGTGGGGTCCTATAAATTGCTGTGGGTAATGAGGAGACTGGAATGTGCATGCCAAATTTCACAACTTTTTACCAGACGGTTCTAGGGGCTGCCATAGACTTCCCATTGAAGAAAGAAGATTGAATAATAATAATCAGGAGACCAGAACATCAAAGGAAAGATCAAAGGGTTGCTAGGCAACTTGCTAGGCAATGCAAAGCAATTCCTATAGGATGCCTAGCACCTTCGGTGCTTGGCCCCCTAATAATAATGTCTTTAGCTGCGTAGTTACACTGTTCTTACATGTGTTGAAGACGCACATTGAAGTGTGTATTACGTAGGCTAGACCTAAACTATGTTAAGAAGTTAGTGGATAGCAAATTGTTCTTTAGGTATGAAAAAAATAATGTAATGTGGTCAACTGTAGGCTACATAATCTTTTTCAAATTTCCAACACTGAAGTTTTGATGAGCAACAGAATGCAATGATGTTGTCAAATGTCAATAATGGAAGCCTATTATGGGCCTACATTAGATAGAGTTAGACAATAAAAACTGACAAACTTTATTGATCCACAAGGGAAAATTGTTTTGGGTACAGTAGCTCACTCATCAAATATATATATATATATATATATATATATATATATATATATATATATATATATATATATATATATATATATATATATATATATATATATATATATATATATATATATATATATATATATATAGAGAGAGAGAGAGAGAGAGAGAGAGAGAGAGAGAGAGAGAGAGAGAGAGAGATATAGATAGATAGATAGATATAGATAGATAGATAGATATAGATAGATATAGATATATATATATATATATAGATATATATAGATAGATAGATAGATAGATAGAGAGAGAGAGATGGAATAGCAACCAACAACCAATAGACCAGTGTCAGACCAGTGTCAGATGAGACATAATTGTAAGATTAAGATTAAGATTTTACTGAATGTCCCTTTTACAGGTGCTGCTCCCCCAGCAGACCACAGCGGAGTACAGGGCGCTGGCAACCACAGACTGGTAGAAGATCTCCAGTAACTTACTGCACACATTAAAAGACCTGAGCTCAAGAAGTAGAGTCTGCTCATGCTCTTGTACACAGCATTACAGTTGTCCCTTCAGTCCAGCCTGTTGTTCACATGAACGCCCAGGTACTTGTAGCAGTCCATGATCTCAACATCATGACCCTGGATGGTAATGGGCTCCACAGATGACCTCATCCTCCTGAAGTCAATCACCAGTTCCTTGGTCTTGTCCAAGTTCAGGAGCAGATGGTTTGCCTGGGACCACTCCACAAAATTTGCAATCAGCGTCCTGTACTCCATCTCCTGTCCATCCCTGATACACCCAACCACCGCAGAGTCATTAGAGAACCATAGGCAATTTAAATGCACATGCAATCAAGAACAATAAAATAGCCTAAAATATAGTAAATAATAATAGAAATATTCATTTATTGGCTGTTCCATAAATAAACCAGATAATGTAGCCTGGTAAGAACAAAATAAAGTCTTTGTCTAGCCCTTATTCTCTCCATATCCGTATTGCAGCAGCCCTGTATCACTTGTGTTTAGCAGTAGTTGGTTCAGGTTTTGCGTTAAAGTTATTACAATTTGGCTTTTTTGACTTTTGTTTGTGCCAGCAACTCTGCATTAATTTAATACATTTCTATCTATATTTCGATAGACAATAATAGGCTGCTATGACGTCCTCCTACATAAACTTACGAACACTTGTAGAGGACAAGCAAATATAAGAAAACGATAGGGGGCATCGCAGTATAAAATCAATCGATTTCAAATATAAGATAAATACAAAAATAAATAAATTATATTTTCACCTGGAGCATTTCATCAAAACAACAGGAATGTGGCAATCAGATGGGAGGCAAAAGGAGAAATTCAATTTGTCAACTGGACAAAGTTTATTTGGTCGAATACGTTTTGCAGCTCATCCAAGCTGCTTCTTCAGTTCTGGTCATACGCTGGTGGACACTGCCTATATCTGCCTGAAGGGAGGAGCTAACTACAATGAAACTACCACACCTAGTTGTTTACAGTTTCTGTTAGTTAGGCGTATTAAAGGAAAATTAACGTTTTTTTTTACAATCTGAGCCTTCTTTCGGCAATAAAACAAGTAGTTTTACTCACCCATAGCAGTTTGGTGTCAATTGGAGTGGTATCGCAGAACTTATGTTGAGCCGTTCTGTTCTACCAATGATCCCGTATCCGTTAGCGTGAGTGCTCGGGGCATTACTTTGCGGTGTCCAAATAACACAAACTTTAGCACTTTTCAAATCACAGAAGATCACTGTGTCAGGGTAGACTTTTAGTGGATTCCAAAATGGCCTGAAACCCGATATCCAGCTATAGGCTGTTTCCCAATTCAGCGACGGCACACTTGTGAGCGTCCTTGGAACGGGATATGCGTCATATCCGGCGCGACAAGCGCCGTTCCATTCGTTTTTTTCCCCCTGCACCGTCGAGACAAGCCCTGAACGGCGCCGTCGTTTCCATGGAAATCGGGGCGTGGAAAAAAACGAATGGAACGGCGCTTGTCGCGCCGTTCCATTCGTTTTTTTCCCCCTGCACCGTCGAGACAAGCCCTGAACGGCGCCGTCGTTTCCATGGAAATCGGGGCGTGGACCAAGCGTGCAAACATGCACGCTTCGCACACTTAAAAGCCCCAGCATGCACAGCGCGGGAGGATATATGACTACAAAGACCGACTCGCCAGCGACATCCACAAGTGAGAGTTGTGACGTCACTATAAAATATACGTACTGGTTCAGCTCACCTACAACTATGCTACATGAAACTCTTCATAAACTACGCTAAACATGTGTGACGGTAGCCGTAACGGCATAGTTCACGGCACCTGTATTACCGTTCACATGCTTTTCCCCTTACACTTCTATATTTCCTTTGCTGTTGTAATGCTGGATATTCTACAGTATCGCCATGTCCAGCGTTTACTCTAACCTGCGCACTGTTCGCACATTCTCAGCGCACAAGAAAACTTGTGCAGCGCACTATAAATCAGGGATGAAAGAGCTTTTTATTCAGCCGCGGGGTCATTTTTTTTATATCTGCAAAGTGCGAGCCGCGCGGGGGGTTCATTTCGGATGTGGAGTTAGTGTGTTTGCTCAGACACATTAAAAATTAGGGGGAACATTGGCCATGTCCCAATTCCAAGTATTACTAGTCGCAATAGTATAAAATTTTTGTCTTTAGGTAACAAGGAGCAGACCACCCGGCTCATTGAGCTGAGGCGGGACTTGTTCCATTTCGCAGACGGACATGTGAGAAACATAGTGCACTAAGGACAGAGCGAGTGTGCGCCGTCTCGACGACAGACCGAGTGCACACTCACAAGCGTGCCGTCGCTGAATTGGGAAACGGCCATAGTTTCATTTGATGACCTCATCAGAGAGGACAGTGCGCATGCGTGAACTCAGCTGTTTTGTAAACACCGCTAGTCCGAAAGAAGCTAACACCGCTCTGAACTTTACTTTTCTGTTGCGATATCGGGTTTCAGGCCGTTTTGGAATCTACTAAAAGTCTACCCTGACACAGCGATCTTCTGTGATTTGAAAAGTGCTCAAGTTTGTGTTATTTGGAGACCGCAAATCAGTGCCCCGAGCACTCACGCTAACGGATACGGGATCATTAGCAGAACAGAACGGCTCAACATAAGTTCTGCGATACTGCTCCAATTGACACCAAACTGCTATGGATGAGTAAAACTACTTGTTTTATTGCCGAAAGAAGGCTCCGATTGTAAAAAAAAACTTTACTTTTCCTTTAAAGGTCCCATGGCATGAAATTTTCACTTTCTGAGGTTTTTGAACCTTAATGTGAGCTCCCCTACCCTGTTTACCCCCCCAATGGCTAAAAGTTGCGAAATGTCTAAACTGAGCATTTGCGATCCTTTTCTGCGTTTGAAAAAAACACAGCTCAAATGGGCGATTCTGGACAAGGCACCTTACTGACGTCAGATTGAAAAAAGAAATGCAAATTCAGTTCCACCACCGTCTGGATCTCCACCCCCTGTCTCTGGAAATCACGCCCAGAGAATTTGGACTGCGGAGGAGCTACGCAATGCGAAATGCGTTTTTTTATTTGCCTGGAGGCACATGCGAGTGTTTCTAGACTCGGAAGTCCTTTACCCAACCCTCTGGACCTCTGAAACAGCAGTGGTTTAATTTTATTTTCTGTGAAAATGTGTTTTTTTTTTTCATTGAAAAGGCTCTCCTTTCCTCCTTCGCGCTTACACACGCGGAAGTGGGGCCAGGCACAGCACCGCTAAAACAAGGAACCAGTGGCGCATTTGCCCCCCCACCCACTCCTCTAACACCAATCTGTGTCCTTCTCATTTGCATTCAAGCAACAAGGCCCAGAATGAGGTGTTCAGAGAGTTATTTTTTGACTCTGACTCTGTACATGTGTCTTTCTCATGCACTAAGTGTTGATTTTGAAGAAGGATTCATTTACAGTATTAGGGAACCATTAAGGAGCCATATAAAAGCATCAAGAAGTACCATGTCATGGGATCTTTAAATTGACAAATTGAATTTCTCCTTTTGCCATGGATTCTACCTGGACAACTGAGTGATTCTACACAAATCAGATGGGAGGTGGCTTTAGCTGTTTTCCAATTTTCTAATGTGGTCAGGTAGCTATAATATAATTTAAATTCGTTAATAAAACATGAAAATGAGGGTTTGTTCCCTCTCCATTTGCTGCAGTGAATATGGTATTTCGCCAAAAGCAAAATAATATTTACAGCTATTTAAATATTAGCTGTAAATATTTAAATATTTACAGCTAATATTTGTAAATATTAGCTGTAAATATTTACAAATCCAAATTGTCCATATAAAATAAAATGTGGATTGTCACATTTTAAACTGTGTCGCTGCAGTGACGTTTGAAGCTCCACCAACCAGAAGCAGAGTTCGGCGAACTTTAGCGTGGCCAAAGTAAGATTGGTAAAGTTGCAACCTGCTCCGACGCGGCGGGCTGTAATTGGTTTAACGCACTTCCGCACGGGATTCTGATTGGTCAAAGTCTCAGGCACTTTGGCCAATCACCGGCCTGCGTTTCCCTGGAGCCCGCCCCGCGCTGACGTGGCGCGCTCCCGAGGCTCCAAAACCGCAGCGGTGCGCGCTCCATTTCCTCCGGTTTCCGACGCGCTTGTCCCGGTGTACTGTCGAGCTCCTCCGTCTGCGGTCTGCGTGGATCTGTGTGTGTCTCCGTGGGTCTCCGTGACAGGCAGAAGGCCGTGGATGCTCAGACGGTTCGCGGCGCTGATCAGACGGAGGATGAAGTGTGTGCTTGCGCTGGCGCTGCTCGGCGGCGCACTCGTGTTCCTCGCGTTTCCCGGAGGTTCACAGGCCGAGGATAAGAAGAAGGGCCCCAAAGTCACGGCGAAGGTACAACACTGCCCAGGGGCCCGGGGATAGCGCACACTGTCACAGGGTAACGGGGAACGGCTTTAGCCATAGTCCCACCGTCACGGCGAAGGTACGGAATGGGAACTGTCCGGATTCGCACACACTTCCCCGGGGATAAACCGGATAAACCATCGCTCTCGCACTGTTCCTCTGCTCAAACCCCCGTCCCCCCTTGTGCGGAAGCTCTGTTAGCTCCGGGCCTTTCCTGAGGCTCGGCTCCAGCCCGGTGTGCTGCTCTGTACCCGGCATCAGTGTGTTCAGTCCACTGCCGTGGTGCCCAAACATTAGCCCGGTGTTGGCTCCACATTAGCCCGGTGTTGGTTCGGTGCTACGCCACGTCACGTTGAGTTACTTTGCTCCGTGGTTCTGTGGCTCAGTGTGAGTTTCACGCTGGATGCTGCTCCGGGCCAGTGCAGTGATGAGACTGTTTCAATGTGTGGTTCCCTGCCTTTATTGTCTCATACTGTTGAGTACCCCCCTTTTTAACGATACTAGTGTTTGGTTTTTAGTACATTGGTAATTACAATAAGTATTATAATTTCAAGTTAATAAAATATCCTAGAAAGATTCTTGAGCATGTAAAATGTCCTTTTAAAGGATAAATCTGCTTGTTTCTCAGGTGTATTTTGACATGAAAATCGGAGAGGACGAGGTTGGGCGCATAGTCATTGGAGTCTTTGGAAAAACGGTCCCAAAAACAGCTGACAACTTCATTGCCCTGGCAACAGGCGAGGTAAATATCCCATAAGGTGTTCATTCTCTGGTAGAGCGTCTGTGAGAGTGGACTAGGTTTAAGCCAGGTGTTTGCTTTGTTTTTCACAGAAAGGTTTCGGCTACAAAGGAAGCAAGTTCCACCGCGTAATCAAGGACTTCATGATCCAGGGAGGAGACTTCACCCGCGGGGACGGGACCGGAGGTGAGACTGGGAGTCAGGGGGGCCAGAAGGGTCAGAAGAGGGCAAGAGAAGGAGAGAAAACTCTGCTGTACCAGAATGAGCCACTAGGGTTTTCTCAGTGGTGCCTCCCCCAAAGCCTCACATCCTCTGCTCCACTCCTGGCTCATTTACCCAGCATGCACCTCTGGATTCTTGTCTGTTTCAAATAAGCTCTCCCCTCCTTTTCCACTTCTCTCCTATCTCCTGTCCCTCCTCCCTCCTCACCTGTCTCTCGTTCTGCCTTGCAGGTAAGAGTATCTATGGCGACCGTTTCCCTGATGAGAACTTTAAGCTGAAACACTATGGTGCCGGGTGGCTGTCCATGGCCAATGCTGGCAAAGACACAAACGGGTCCCAGTTCTTCATCACCACAGTGACCACGCCCTGGCTCGACGGCAAGCATGTGGTGTTCGGCAAGATCCTGGAGGGCATGGTGAGTCCAGGGAGGGCGTCTGGTCCTAACTTTGCTAGGGATGGGTCGTTATGGATTTTATTTTTTTTGTCCTGCTGCTATGGCTGCTAGCTGATATTTGCCGATAACTATATTTGGCTTGTAAAATCCATAGCCTGCCCAAATTAAGTTGAAGTTAAGTTCACAAATTAGCTTTTCACATTTGTAAAAATAATTTATCTGGGATATAAAATAATTGTGTATGGTTGTGTAACATAGCCATATAATGCTCTTCCATCCATGACTCACTACTCTTTTCAAAAAAGGTGCTCAGTGCCAAAAAAAATACCTATCAAATGGCAATATTGATATTTGGCATGGCTAATACAATTCTAAGACAGATGTATCACTCAGCAGGCCAGTGATGGAAGCGCTCAATTATGAGTGTTTTTTTGCTCCAGTATCTGCACTTTTAAGTAAAAGTATCAAAGTGCCAGTTTATGTACTTTAAAGGGTAAAAAGTCAAAGTATTATGCATTGTGTATATATTGATGTCTTTTATAAAGATTCACACGTATTGATTTTGTTCAGTAGAAACTATTGAATCAATTATTTTTATTTTTTTAAAGCTATTTTTACAATAGAATATTTGTAAATTTGTCTGCTCAAACTATGAATGTGGTTAAGGGTCTCATGTCTCAGACCATAATAAAAAAAATTTCAGCACTGTTGAAAAATGTTGTGGAGTAGAACGTAGAGATACCAGATGAAATATAGTGGGGTAGAAGGTAAAAGTATCCCCTTTTTAAATTTTACTTTTAAAATTTGTACTTGAAGGGATATGCCATCCCCAGGTCAAACTTGGGCATCTCCCCACACTCCAGAGACTAAAATAAGTGATGGAAAGCATTTTTCTGGTGACGCAGCCATTGTCCGAGTCTGTCAGCACTGACTATCTGCAGCTACTCCGCGTTAGACTGGAGTCTAACGTCGCCAGAGAAAGATTTCGGCCAAAAGGAATTAATTTGCTCGATGCTTTTCCCAATTACTTTCTGTGTAGTGCGCATTCATATCGAGTGCAAATAAATGCAAATCAACACGGAGAGCTTGACTTGGTCATTTTGGGGGTGGGAACTATTTTTCAGTGCGGAAAAACGCAGCCGAAGCACGCACCACGCTGCGTAACGGGAATCCCTGTTACGCATCACGTTGGGAGTTCCCCTGTTGCGCAGCGTGGTGTGTGCTTCGGCTCTGTTTTTCCACACTGAAAAATAGTTCCCACCCAAAATGACCTAGTCAAGCTCTCTATGTTGATTTGCACATTTATTTGCACTCGATATGAATGCGCACTACACAGAAAGTAATTGGGAAACGCATCGAGCAAATTAATTCCTTTTGGCCGAAATCTTTTTCTGGCGACGTTAGACTCCAGTCTAACGCGGAGTAGCTGCAGATACCGCGGCGGTCAGTGCTGACAAACTCGGACAATGGCTGGGTGACCAGGAAACCGCTTTCCACCACTTATTTTAGTCTCTGGACTGTGGGGAGATGCCCAAGTTTGACCTGGGGGTGGCATATCCCTTTAAAGTACTGTACTTTTATTTGCCACATTCACTACTGCTCTGAACTCCCTTGTTCATTGGGCCACGCCAGGGGCACATGTTGTGAACAGTAGTCAATATAAAGATATTGACATGTGCTGACTGTGGTAGATCACAGGGTTAGATTGTGGGGTAGGTGTTTAGACTGTGGGCGGTTACAGTTCTGAGGAGATTTGGACTTGTGCTTTCTTTTTCAGGACGTCGTAAAGAAAATCGAATCGACAAAAACTGATGGTCGAGACAAACCGCTCAAAGACGTGATGATCGCAGACTGTGGAACGCTGCCTGTGGACAAGCCCTTTGGAGTGACCAAGGAGGGAGTCACGGTCTGAACCTGGACTGGATCTAGATCTGGGGCTAAACCAGGAGTGTCCAAATTATGGCCCTGGGAGCAATTTTTCTTGGCCCTCATGCCACCTGCTGAATTGGCCCAAATGATCAGTAATTCTACCACTATCACATTATATTCTGATGCACACCTAAAATGAATGCCCCAAGCCTTATTAAAGATACTGTGGCTCGGTAATGGGTAATTTGAATGCACCAATCTGAGCAACCTGCTGTAATGAACTGTCTGTGGCCCTCCGCTTCGAATAGTCTTAGATATGTGGCCCACAGTGAAAAGTTTGGACACACCTGGTCTAAACAAAGGTTTACACCAGGTCTGGGTCTACACCAGTACTTCAGAGGTCTAGTTCTTCAGGGGTGGGACTTTCATAGGGACCAGGGGTAAATTCATTCCAACATGTTTTTGTAAAAAAATGGATCTAAATAAAATTTTGTTATAAAACTTCTAACATTCGGTTGTGTTTGACTCTCATCTCAGTATCTCTCAAATGTTGGAATGTTTCTGATAGCACATTTCAGAATTAAGCTGTTTTTGTATTGTTTGAGGATGAAGCCTTTTACCTCAGACACGGGGGCAGCTCAGAGGTTAATGTCGGCCCCCCTTAGGCGTTCAGACGCATTCTATAGTGCTGTCACTCAAGTGTCTGATCATGGAAGGTGTAATTTGAGTTAGACATCAGTTTTGACTCAACCATTTGGACCATTGTCCCACTTTAAGAAGAAGTGAACTTTATTGATCTTGCACTGGAGAAATTCTTCTCTGCATTTTAACCCATCCTATATATATATATATACAGTGGGCAGCACACACATTAGGGCGCCCGGGGACCATCTCCATGATCTTCTTGCTTCGGTTTGGTCAGGACCTAAGCTGGAGTACCTATGGTGCATGTTTTGGGTTGGTGGGGGAAACCAGAGTGCCCGGAGGAAACCCACCCAGACACGGGGAGAACATGCAAACTCCACACAGAAAGGCTCGGGCGACCCGGGGATCGAACCCAGACCATGCATGCAAACGCCACACAGAACACACACGGAAAGGTCTGGGCGACCCGGGGATCGAACCCGGAACCTTCTTGCTGTGAAGCAAGAGCACTAACCACTCTGCTACCGTGCCGCCGAAAGAGGGGTTTTACACTTCTATGGGTATTGACTGCTAACACAACATATTTCAAACCATGTATTGTTTTGTGATAACAGGAGAAGTTCAATTTGTCAACTGGACAAAGTTTGTTTGGTTGAAAACGTTTCGCCGCTCATCCGAGATGCTTCGTCAGCTCTAATAAGAATACTGGTAAGACACAGTGTCTTACCAGTATTCTTATTAGAGCTGACGAAGCCTCTCGGATGAGCGGCGAAACGTTTTCAACCAAACAAACTTTGTCCAGTTGACAAATTGAACTTCTCCTGTTATCATGGATTCTACCTGGACGACTGAGGGACTTTTCACGCATGTATTGTTTTGAAAATACTATATTTGCTGAAAACAAGGTATCAGCATTTTCATTTGACCCTCTGAAGTGGGAGTAAAAGGTGGGACACGATCAACGTGCATCCTGCTAATGAAACTACTGCACACAGTGTTTATTTATGGAGAATTAGAATTGTGTCAGAGCATGGGTGACGTATGGCTAACCATAGGGAAGGTTCAAATATAGCCCAGGAGAGATGGCTAAAATATTCAAACTTGATTTAAAACCTCTTCATGCATGTTTCTGATGAGAAAACTAAGTTAGAATATGCTACAAAGATGAAAGCAAAACAAAAATGATACCCCTTTAAAGTGAAATGCATCAGATGAAGAGCGTAGGTCTGGATAGGAGTCAACAAATGCCATCACACACACACTGGCTGAGATTAAGATTAAGCCTTGGTCTCACACACAATGACACATGGGAGAAATTTGACTTGTGCATTTGACCCATCCTTTTTCAGGAGCAGTGAGCAGCCATCTTTTTCAGCACCCGGGGGCAGTACCGTGAAGGGCCTTGCCCAAGGACCCACACTGGTTAGCTCATTGCCAGGGGGGATTAGAACCCACAACCCCCAGGGGGGAAAGTCAGTGACTTGCCAGTTGAGCTAACCAGCCGGTTACATGGTCACATGACACATGCACACAAAATCTGAGAGGGAGAATCAGACTGACCATGGTCAAACAGAAACCAGATAATTTGGCTGTTTACACTTGAACTCTAAAGAAATGTCTAATATAATCAAATGTCTATGAATGTTAATCAGATTTTTTTCAGTTTGCATGTGACTGCAGAGTGTCCCATCTTGTCTTTAGCAGGGATCCACCGATACTGAAAAACTGGATTGGTATTGTTATATCCAATAGTGGATTTCTAGATGTAATTATTCTTATTTACACTTATTTTGGTCTAGAATGTCTCTTCTTACAGTGACGTGAACGATAAATAAGAGTTACAATTCAATCCCCTATGTAATAAGTTAACTGTGTTTAACACAGTAAATACACTACATAGAAAAAAATACATATTCACTTCCTATACTACGTAGTATCGGCTGATATCAAAGTATCAATGTTGGTTACAAAAAAAAAAATGGATCAGTTCATCATGTTTTATAAAAAGCCCAAACTGCTTCATTTCAAGCACATTTTTATTGACGGGTAAAACTGGTGAAGATCACATGAGGAAAAGTTTGAAGGAAATGCTTCAGGAGGAATCTTTAAAACTGCAACAATGAGTGAATTTTACTATTTTGGAAAACACAAAAACTATAAATAACTTTATTTTATTTTTATGTCTTTATTTGACAGTATTTCTACATGATTGCACATGATCCAAAGTAACATTTTCCTACAGGGGGAGAGTAGGACATCTGACATAGGGATACAAGAGAATACAGACGAATATAAGAGAATGGGAGGGCATCTGACACTCAGGGATACAGGAGGATGGGAGGGCATCTGACACTCAGGGATACAGGAGGATGGGAGGGCATCCGACTCTACAGGAAGCAGCAGGCCCGGAACAGCTCTAGCGATGTTGTCACCTCGAGGGGAAGACTCTGATTGGCAGAGAGGAAGAACACAGAGCCCCGTTTCAGAGTGATGTGGCTGTGTGTAGTGCACTGGGCAGAGCCGGAGATGACCAAGAGAATGCTGCCGCTGTCAAGAGCCGCCACCGTGTACGACTTCACCTCAGCAGGAACCTGCATTAAGACCAGGGTAGAGATTGTGTTTTAATAAAAAACTAGAGAACAGAAACTATCCAATACTAAACACCCCACACTCCATGTCCTGGTTTGTTGTGAATGGCAAAGTGAAACTTCATTCAAGTATTTGACCAACTGTGCTGAGGGTTTGAAACAGGGGCATCTAGTGGTAATACTGCAGTACTACTAAATGCACAGAGGTTCAAACATTCTTCTACTGTGTGATATGACGACCGCCAATAAAATGAGCTCAGTGTGTGTAATTACTAATGCGTTTGTGTTTCTTAATATTAAATAAAACAAAAGATGTGCTGCTAATCCCCGGATGAAGGTTTACACAGATTTAATGGCAGTAAATCTTGCAAATTCACTATAAGAACTGCAAAACATGGAAAAACTGTTGTAAATACTAAATGCCATGCTCTTACACCTTAGCAATATGAACCGTAATGTAATGCTTTCAGAAAAGTTGTAATTACATGACAGTGAATTTTTATGACACAATCAAATGGACATTCAGTTTGGTTACACAAAATATTACAATCTGCGCTTGTAACTAAACACCATGTGCCTCTTCGTCGGAGAAACTAATGCAAAACAAACTTTTTCCCTTTTTTCTGTTAATCTAGATCACACTAAACAGGAAGCTGTTCTATAGTGAACCATATGAAAACTGGTTAACTGTTACTTATTGAAAGCTGGATCTATAGGAGAAAAATAAAATTGCGCTAGCAAAGGGACATAATCCACACAGACCACCTGCACTTGGACTTGTACTTACAACCTCTGCTCTGACACCAAGACGCTGCCCGCTGCACCCACTCCCTTTGTTCTGTGAGATCGCTGCACCACCAACAGTGAGGACTTGAACCATTTGAGTCATGTGACAGGTTTGATTATCACTCCTAACCAGGACATGAGGAGTGTGGATGAATTGTGAGTCAGACAGGGGCAGTGTGGGTAAGGCAATTGTGTCACAAGCGTGTTGTGGGAGGTACCACAGGTGCATCGTAGGAGTTACCTGAATGCGAATGACGCTGAAGTCATCGATGGGCGGATCATACAGGGTCACGTGCGGGTCCTGGTCGTCACGGCAACAGGGGAAGAGTTTGGAATGTGCGGGGCTCGGTGTGTAGTCCAGCATCTCACAAAGAGTATCCACGTCCAGAAACTTGGGGGTTAGACCGGCACGGACCGTGTTATCACTGCATGACATGCACTCTATGCAGTCTGAAAGAGACCAGAGTCCAGGTTTAGTTCTGGTTTAGACCCTCTTTAGTCCTGGTTTAGTTCTCACCTCCGTAGGCATGGATCTTGTTGTCTCAGTTCTGATTTTGTTCTGATTTAGTCCTTATTTGTCCTGGTTTAGTACCGCTATGCAGGTAGGTGTGGATCTCATCTCAGTCCTGATTTCGTTCTGATTTAGTCCTTGTTTGCCCTGGTTTAGTCCTGGTTTAATACCTCCGTACAGGTAGGCGTGGATCTCGTTGGCTCTAAGGAACATGGCTTCTCCAGGCTGAAGTTCAATCAGGTTCAGGAAGTAGACACAGAAACAGCCGATATCCCCGGGAAACTGGGCGTGAAGGGTTAATAGAAGACTGTCCACAGAGGAGGGTTTACCTGAGGAGACAGAGAGAGACACAGAGACAAGTGACAAAGAGGAGAGAGGGGAAAGTACACCTTGAAAAGTGTCCAGCGCTGCTCACTAGCGGTCAGTATAGATCAAAATGCATTGAGAGGTCTTTAAATGGACACAACATGCCTGAATGAAAACAGAGAAGCGCTGGTTTATCGCACTGTTGATCTGTGATAATGAATAAAACATTCTGAAATAAACTGTGAAGTAAAGGTGCTAAGGTGCTTAGCTTAGCTTGAGCTGTTAAACGAGCAATAATTTCTGCATCTCAGCCAGTTGAATAATCCAGTCTGTTTACATGAGGTCCACTTGAGATAAACATGTATGTTTATTATTAGTCCATAAATACTAAGGATCTGCCAGTCCAATCTGACCATTTTTCATGAGAGAAATCAGCTTTATTAGAATTTAGCCTTTAGACTTTTTTTCCACCCAGAGTCAGAGTCATGTGACCTGGCAGTAGTGATCTGCATGCCTGAATCTCTGTGAATGAGAGTCCACTAAAGCGTGCAGGGCTGTGTAGTGTTTGAGGGCTTAGGGGCTGGGGGAGACATTCGGACACAGCTGAGCAGTCTTTACCTGAGGAGCAAGAGAAGACAGAGAGAGAGAGAGAGAGAGAGAGAGGAGAGAGACAGAGAGAGCAAGAGAGATATGATGGTCATTTAGTCCTGGTTTAGTTGTGGTCTAATCCTGGTGTAGTCTTGGTTCAGTTCTGGTTCAGTCCTGCTTCAGTCCTTACCCTCCTTTGACAGCCTGTGGACCAGAGCTTGGAGCTGGGTTTTGACCAGGTCTGAGTCACTCCTCATCATTCGGCTGAAGCAGGTCTTTAGAGCTGTGCGGGTTTGGTCCAAGTCCCTGAGTGTGGACTTAAGACCTTGGACGGAGTCTGGACCCACCAACGCCAAGAGCTCCGGAACCTCTAAGAGACGAGAGAAAACAGGTTAATCCTGCTTCAGTCCTGGTTCAAGCCTGGTTCAAGCCTGCTTCAATCCTGCTTCAGTCCTGCTTCAGTCCTGCTTCAGTCCTGCTTCAGTCCTGCTTCAGTCCTGCTTCTGGGTCTTACCTGAGAAGAAGTCCAGGATCTCTGAGACCGGTCTGAAGCCACAGAGTCCAGTGAAGGGCGTGAGGGCTATGGCCATCTCTGGTTTGTGGTTTGCGTCAGGATAATGCTCAGGGAACTGAGTATGGAGTCGCACCGCCAACTCCTGAGAGAGACCAGGAGACACATTTATAAAGCATACATACAAAATGGGGTCTAAACATTACGTATGTGATATTTCATCTAAAAGAGGGGGTATTTTACTTTTATTGGGTATTAACTGCAAACACATATTTCACAATTATATTTGCCCTATGAGACATATTAACATATTTTATAATTTTTTGTTTAATTTTGAACACCCCCTTCAAAGTGACACACAACACAATCTGTGTGCATCCCCCTGATGAAACCACTGCCCATGGCATCAGGTTTGTCAAGTTGCTGTGTACAGCTTTGTATATTTAGCATGGGAGCATGGGTGGCTTGTGGGCAGAGCCTTGTATAGGGTCGTACTACTAACTGTAAGGAGGTTTTGGGCTAAAATGCTCAAACATGCATGGATGGATTGTTATAACATGGTAGCAAGCTCCAAAAAAGATTTTGCATAATATCCCCTCTTTAAGTTTGGATTGATAAAAAGACACATTGATGAGGGATTGTCCTGCCTGTAAACTCTGCATCACATAAGGAGTTTTCAGAGATAATTCTTACTCAGAAAGGAGAGAAGGAGCCAGTCTGAGGAAGTTTGTGCTTAGTGTATGACGGATGGATATAAGTGACTTTACTTTATATTTAATGGAAATATTAAGTGAATATTATTCACTAAATCACATCTGTGGGAATAATCATAATGGTTTGTAGTCATCATAACATGCTGTCTTATTTTGTTTAATATAAGAAGCTCATGCCATAATAGCTGGACATATAGTTGACAAAGCAAATGTCCAACTGTCAAAGCTCCTCTGCTTCAAGCTGGTGTGTTTCAAATAGGAAGTGCGCATGGATGCACTTTTGGCTCCATTGGCTGCAATTCACTTTCTATTGAAAAACTGTGGCACCTCTCTCTGTAACTGCTGCTGTCAGGCTCCTCATTTTGGTCTTGAAATGTTTGTATTAACCTGCTCCTACATGTCCTGGTTTAGTCCTGGTTCACTCCTGATCCAATCCTGGTCTAGTCCTGGTTCGTACCAGGTCTGGGTGGGCCTGGATGGACAGGGCGGTCCTCACTGACAAGACTTTGAATAAGAAGGGGAGTTTTCCGTTGAACCTCTCTTGGACTTTGGTGCCAAGACTCTTGGGGTTCTTTTTGATCCAGGCTCCCAAAGTCTGATCCGAGATCTGGTCCAAGAGGATTCCAGAGTCGGCTTTGGGGTGAGCGCCCATCCACAGCTGAAAGAGAAAGACTGATGTGAGGGCTTTTCACAGCTGCAATCAAAGTGAACTGGTCCTAAAAGCACAGATTTGGCCTAGGATTCCCCTGCCACTTTCTGAAAACTTAAATTAAACAAAAAAAAAAAAAATACAAAATAGATTTAAACAGCACTTTTCAGGAGCCTGTGATCAATTCTTGCATTCTGTTTAGGCCAGGGGTCTTCAACGTTTTTCAGGCCAGGTACCCCAAAAAGATGGCGAACTGGGCCAGGGACCCCCTACTATATATACGGCATAGAATTGTGTTTTATATTAAATTGAGCTTAGTGTCAAGGAAATAAAACACAGGTTAATACTGTATTTTCATGTTTTTTATTTTAAAGATGGGCCAGATAGGCCCTATGGGGTGGATGTGCTACTGCAATATTTAAACACAACTTGCATAACACAGGCCTATTAAAATCGTTCACTGATTCAACCAAAAAACAAGTGCAAGGGAGAGAGTGGCTGTGCTTCTGCCATTTACACATACATCTTGCTCAAATACAGAGCGATTCAAATAATGAACAATTAACACAAATCAAGTTAAGCTTTGATCATAACACATCAAGTTAAACTGTGAACATACATGAACATACAGGGGACAGTGAACCCCTAAGCCATCTGTGAATTCCCACTTCAGTGAGATGTCTGACCCCGATGAGTTGCACATAACATATGTTTTTTCATTTTAAGACATCAAAGAGGGTGGAGGGACAAGGGAGAAATTGATTGGGGAAAAATGATAAAATAAAATAATTGTTTTAAAAAATATTAAAATTATATAATTTTAAAGTGAAATCAAAAAATTTCACGACCCCCCCTGCAGTACCTCCGCGACCCCCCTAGGGGTCGCGACCCCCCTGTTGAAGACCTCTGGTTTAGGCGTTTCATTTTCAACAAAATGGTGAGAGTGACTAACTGAAAAACTGTTGGCTAATGTTAGCCATCTTGTGACTGTAATGTTTTTTGAAAGGGACGTGTTTAACAGCACGAATCAGCTCACCTGCTGTAATTCTTTCTAGTCAGACAGTGTTAAAAGAGCTAAGATTAAAGTTGTATTTGAGTAACAGAGCTTCAGACATAGCAGTGGCTAATAAAGCATCAATACTGACTCTAATATTAACCCAGGTAAGTGGTAATATTGACTGTATCGGCATTAGACCTTTATAATAAACCCAAGTAAATGTTGAGATTAGCCACAGGGTTCCACTGTACGAGTTCATGTTCAACTTTGTGTCTGTGGATGGGCTCAATGATTACAGACATACTAACCATGAACCAGGTCAACAAATCAAGTCCTAGTCAAGTCCTGCTCCTGCTCCTGTACCACTGCATTTGGGGTGTCAGGGTTGATAGATTTGGTTTAGTCAAGGTCTGGTACTGGTTCAATCCTGGTTCAATCCTGGTTCAGTCCTGGTTCAGTTCTGGTTTAGACCTGGTTTAGCTGTGGTCCAGTACCTCTGCGTAGGGAGTGTTTGGGTCAATGACACTCGAGGGGGAGCTGTGGAGGAGGAGTTGGGCAACTTCGCTGTTTAACCCCAACTTTCCCCATGAGTAGTGCTGCGGCCTGCAGGCTAGAGGGAGAACTGCAACACAAATACCACAGATTAATTACAATCTTCCTGGAAACAGACTACACACAATCCCACAGCCATAATCCTGAAGCTGCAACAAACCACATTTTTGAGATTGGTTAAATCTATTTGACTCTTGGAATAGAAAGTGTTTACTGATAAATATGTGCTCTGAATCTGTGTTTGTCTCTGTATTTGAATGGTTACTAAAAGTTAGAAAAAAAGCAGATCTGAATAAAGTCTGACTTCAGTAAAACAGAGAACTCTGAATATTCTGCTCAAATACCATAATTGTTGTTTCTGTTTCTAAGAATGAACTCTGTGAAAGAGTCAAACTTTGATATGAAAGTATTTAAAGATCCCATGACATACTTCTTGATGCTTTTATATGGCGCCTTAATGGTTCCCTAATACTGTAAATGAATCTTTCAAAATCAAGACTCAGTGCATGAGAAAGCCTCATGAACACAGTCAGAGTCAAAAATATCTCTCTCAAACACTTTATTATGGGTGTTATTGCTTGAATGCAAATGAGGAGGACAGAGACAGGCCAGTGCAGCAGGTGGGACGTGGCCAAATGCGCCGATGGTTCCTTGTTTTAGCGATGCAGTGTGCGCTAGCCCCACTTCCGTGTGTGTAAGCACGGAGGAAGATATGAGGATGATATGAAGATACGAGTTGCATTAAAAAAACAAATTTCCACAGAAAATAAAATTAAACCACTGCTGTTTCAGAGGTTCGGAGGCTCGGATAAAGGACATCCGAGCCTGGAAACACTCTCACGTGCCTCCAGGCAAATAAAAAAACGCATCTCGCATTGCGTAGCTCGTTTGCGGTCCAAACTCTCTGGCCGTGATTTCTAGAGACGGTGGGTAGTCATCCAGACGGGGGGAGGGGAGGGGGTGGAACTGCATTAGCATTTTCCCCCAAGTGTGACGTCAGAAATTTCCCTTGTTCAGAATCGCCCATTTGGGCTGTCTTTTTTTCAAACGCAGAAAAGGATCGCAAATGCTCAGTTTACACATTTCGCAACTTTTAGCCATGGAGGGGGGCCCTAAACAGGGTAGGAGAGCTCACATTAACGTTCAAAAACCTCAGAAAGTGAACATTTCATACCATGGGACCTTTAAGAGGAGAGGACAGTGCAACACATTAAGGACAAATTGGACAATGACAGACCTGCTACAATTTCCTCTTTTTCAGCTACGACACATCTCATGTTAAAAAGAGACAGCAGTTGTTTAAAGCTAACACAGTTAAGCATGGATAAATGGATATACTCCCTCCCTCATATACAGAAGGGAGGCTGAGGTCAGAAGCTAAGCTAAGATAGTGTGACTGACAGAGAGATTTACATATTGATAATCCTGTGTTATGATAGATTATCACTACATTATTCACATTTCCATATTTGATAGAGGTGCTCCAATCAATTGGCCTGTCAAAGCAAAAATAATATAATGTGAAAATGGGTTGACCAGACGTAGGAATCACCCATGTGGGTAATGGATGGGTCCTCCCGTGGACTCACCACCTGCAGGAGGATTCATGGGGACTGGTGCATTGTGTTCTGGCCAGCAGATTTGCTGTCCCCATGACCCAGAAACGAAAATAGCGGAAGAAGTTGGATGGATGGATGGATGGATGGGTAATGGATGGGCACCAGAGGCTTAATGACAACAAACAAAAAACATTGTATTATTGTGGATGGCCTAGACCGCAGTTCACAGGGAGAGCTGCAGTTCAAACTGACATGTGAAGCTCAGATGAACAGGTGTAGTTCAGATGGACAGGTGCAGATGGACAGGTGCAGATGGACAGGTGCAGATAGACAGGTGTAGTTCAGATGGACAGGTGCAGATAGACAGGTATAGTTCAGATGGACAGGTGCAGATAGACAGGTGTAGTTCAGATGGACAGGTGCAGATAGACAGGTGTAGTTCAGATGGACAGGTGCAGATAGACAGGTATAGTTCAGATGGACAGGTGCAGATAGACAGGTGTAGTTCAGATGGACAGGTGCAGATTAGGGATGCAAATTATCGATTAATTCATTAATTGATAGTTGATTGACCTTATCGATCGATTAACGATTAACTGATAAGCGGCGTTTTTCACCTGAATTTTAGTGTTTCAATAGGGTCTTTAAGAATATAAGCTATAGTAACATAACACTGAGTCAAAAATATATCATAGTATTATTATATTGTATATTCCTCAATTAATTATTCCTTTGTAAAAAGCAGACGAATGCATTGATCCTGAATAACAAAATACAGTAATCCCTCGCTCTATCACGGTTCGCAGATTTTTAAAAATTTTTTTAAAATAGTGTAACATTTTTTTATAGTGTAACATTGTGTTCTGTCCTGATTGGCTAAGAGACTAGACCAGGACTAAACGTGGAAGCTCGGGGCCCGGGCCGCGGGCCGGCCGCGCGGGACCAGCAGCGGCACGTTGCAGCGCATTCCTGGGCGCCGCGGTTCGATCTCGCCTCGCGCGTACACCCGGGGCTGCTGAGCAGTGCCGTTGGTGCCTGCGGCCGGCTGTGAGTCGAGCGCAGCGCGGTGCGCGGTTGCCTTGTTTCGTGACCACGTGGTTAATTACAATTAATGCATTTTGTTCGACTAACGTCTTAATCGACAATTAATCGTTAATCTATTAATTGTTGACATCCCTAGTGCAGATGGACAGGTGTAGTTCAGATGGACAGGTGCAGATAGACAGGTATAGTTCAGATGGACACGTGCAGATGGACAGGTGTAGTTCAGATGGACAGGTGCAGATAGACAGGTATAGTTCAGATGGACACGTGCAGATGGACAGGTATAGTTCAGATGGACACGTGCAGATGGACAGGTATAGTTCAGATGGACAGGTGTAGTTCAGATGAACAGGTGCAGATGGACAAGTATAGTTCAGATGGACAGGTGCAGATGGACAGGTGCAGATGGACAGGTATAGTTCAGATGGACAGGTGCAGATGGACAGGTGCAGATGGACAGGTATAGTTCAGACGAACAGGTACAGATGGACAGGTATAGTTCAGACGAACAGGTACAGATGGACAGGTATAGTTCAGATGGACAGGTGCAGATGGACAGGTATAGTTCAGATGGACAGGTGCAGATGGACAGGTATAGTTCAGATGGACAGGTGCAGATGGACAGGTATAGTTCAGATGGACAGGTGCAGATGGACAGGTGTAGTTCAGATGAACAGGTGCAGATGGACAGGTATAGTTCAGATGGACAGGTGCAGATGGACAGGTGCAGATGGACAGGTATAGTTCAGATGGACAGGTGCAGATGGACAGGTGCAGATGGACAGGTGCAGATGGACAGGTATAGTTCAGATGAACAGGTACAGATGGACAGGTATAGTTCAGATGGACAGGTGCTGATGGACAGGTATAGTTCAGATGGACAGGTGCAGATGGACAGGTGTAGTTCAGATGGACAGGTGCAGATGGACAGGTGTAGTTCAGATGAACAGGTACAGATGGACAGGTGCAGATGGACAGGTATAGTGCAGATGGACAGGTGCAGATGGACAGGTATAGTTCAGATAGACAGGTACAGATGGACAGGTGCAGATGGACAGGTATAGTGCAGATGGACAGGTGCAGATGGACAGGTATAGTTCAGATGGACAGGTGCAGATGGACAGGTACAGATGGACAGGTACAGATGGACAGGTGTAGTTCAGATGAACAGGTACAGATGGACAGGTATAGTTCAGATGGACAGGTGCAGATGCACAGGTATAGTTCAGATGGACAGGTGCAGATGGACAGGTATAGTTCAGATGGACAGGTACAGATGGACAGGTGCAGATGGACAGGTGCAGATGGACAGGTGCAGATGGACAGGTATAGTGCAGATGGACAGGTGCAGATGGACAGGTATAGTTCAGATGGACAGGTGCAGATGGACAGGTGCAGATGGACAGGTATAGTGCAGATGGACAGGTGCAGATGGACAGGTGTAGTTCAGATGAACAGGTACAGATGGACAGGTGCAGATGGACAGGTATAGTGCAGATGGACAGGTGCAGATGGACAGGTATAGTTCAGATGGACAGGTGCAAATGGACAGGTGCAGATGGACAGGTATAGTGCAGATGGACAGGTGCAGATGGACAGGTATAGTTCAGATGGACAGGTGCAGATGGACAGGTATAGTTCAGATGGACAGGTGCAGATGGACAGCTGCAGATGGACAGGTGCAGATGGACAGGTGTAGTTCAGATGAACAGGTACAGATGGACAGGTATAGTTCAGATGGACAGGTGCAGATGGACAGGTATAGTTCAGATGGACAGGTGCAGATGGACAGGTATAGTTCAGATGGACAGGTGCAGATGGACAGGTGCAGATGGACAGGTGCAGATGGACAGGTGTAGTTCAGATGAACAGGTACAGATGGACAGGTATAGTTCAGATGGACAGGTGCAGATGGACAGGTATAGTTCAGATGGACAGGTGCAGATGGACAGGTATAGTTCAGATGGACAGGTACAGATGGACAGGTGCAGATGGACAGGTGCAGATGGACAGGTGCAGATGGACAGGTATAGTGCAGATGGACAGGTGCAGATGGACAGGTATAGTTCAGATGGACAGGTGCAGATGGACAGGTGCAGATGGACAGGTATAGTGCAGATGGACAGGTGCAGATGGACAGGTGTAGTTCAGATGAACAGGTACAGATGGACAGGTGCAGATGGACAGGTGCAGATGGACAGGTATAGTGCAGATGGACAGGTGCAGATGGACAGGTATAGTTCAGATGGACAGGTGCAAATGGACAGGTGCAGATGGACAGGTGCAGATGGACAGGTATAGTGCAGATGGACAGGTGCAGATGGACAGGTATAGTTCAGATGGACAGGTGCAAATGGACAGGTGAACGGCTAGTCATGGCACACATCAAATCCATCCTCCCCCCCACCCTAGACCCATACCAGTTTGCATACCGGGCCAACCGCTCTACCGAGGATGCAATCTGTTCTGCACTTCACCCGGCTCTCACCCACCTAGACAATAAAGACTCATATGTGAGAATGCTGTTCATAGATTTCAGTTCAGCATTCAACACTATAATCCCTCAGCAGCTCATTATCAAACTAGACCACCTGGGGCTTCAGACCTCACTGTGTAATTGGCTGCTGGACTTCCTCAGTGAGAGGCCACAGGCAGTGCGGGTCGGCAGAAACACCTCAAGCTGCATTAGACTGAGCACAGGAGCCCCCCAGGGCTGTGTGCTCAGTCCGATGCTCTTCACTCTGCTGACCCACGACTGCTCACCAGCGTTCAGCACCAATCACATAGTGAAGTTTGCGGACGATACGACTGTGGTGGGTCTCATCTCTAATAACGATGAGACAAACTACAGGAGTGAGGTGAGCCTTCTGACCCAGTGGTGCAGCAATAACAATCTCCTTCTTAATGTTGAAAAGACCAAGGAGATTGTTATTGACTTCCGGAGAGGCCCCACCCAGCACCCCCCACTGTCCATCAATGGTGCTGCTGTAGAGAGGGTGAGCAGCACCAAATTCCTGGGGGTGCACATCAGTGAGGACCTCTCCTGGACAGTGAATACTGTATCACTGGCAAAGAGGGCTCAGAAGCGCCTCTATTTCCTCCGCAAACTGAGGAGAGCTGGAGCCCCTCCACCCATTATGACCACCTTCTACCGAGGCACCATTGAGAGCGTCCTGACCAGCTGCATCACTGTGTGGTACGGGAGCTGCACTGAACAGAACAGGAAAGCCCTGCAGCGCATAGTGAATGCAGCTGGGAGGATCGCTGGTGTCTCTCTCCCCTCCCTCCTAGACATTTTTAACACCCGGCTCACCCGCAGAGCGTCCAGCATTGTGGGTGACCCGAGCCACCCCGCACATAGCCTGTTCAACCTCCTGCCCTCGGGGAGAAGGTACCGGAGTCTCCGGGCCCACTCCACCAGGCTTTCAAACAGCTTCATCCACCAGGCTGTCAGGAGGCTGAACTCTCACCTGAACTCTCACCTGAACTCTCACCTTACCCGTCTCCCACCCCACCCCCCATATTGGCATAACCTGTATTCCATAAAAGACACATCACTCTAGACACTTTAAAAAACTGCTGCTAAGGATGACTGTTGCACTGCTGCACATTTACACTTACTACTGGATTTTACTCCTGTTGCACTGTTGTTTACTACTGTTATTGCACACTTACATTTACTACTGGAATTTTTAGTACTGTTGTTTACTCCTGTTATTGATTTTTACCCCCGTTGCACTGCTGTTTACTACTGTTATTGCACATTTACTACTGGAATTTTTAGTACTGTTGTTTACTCCTGTTGCACTAGAATTACTACTGTTGCACACTTATTTTTATTTATCTTAACTCCAATGCACATTCTACTGCACATGACCAATTCACTGCTGTATCTTCCATTGCACATTTTGATGCACACTGCACACTTTGGAAATCTGTATATAGCATAGGTTATTTGTTATTTATTATGTTGCACTGTTTTAAGATTTTAGACCGTAGACTTTAGTTTTAACTTAGATCTCTGCCTTAGATAGTTTTTGTTGTGTTTTGTCTTCGTACTGTATTTTGTACACTGTCTTTTTGCACTACCTGGCCAGAGAGAAACGAAATTTCGATTCACTGTATGTTGAACACACATGGCAGAATTGACAATAAAGCTGACTTTTGAACTTTGTATAGTTCAGATGGACAGGTGCAGATGGACAGGTATAGTTCAGATGGACAGGTGCAGATGGATAGTTAGTTTGTGACAAAAAGTGAAATTCCTCTGAGTTTAAACTAATATTTGAGAGAATTTCCTCACAGCACTTCAGGTCTCAATGGTAACACAGACCTTATCACCAGACCATAAACTGTACACAGACCAAAGAATTTATACAGATCATAGATTTTATACAAACCATAGACTTTATACAGTAAATAGTCAATACAGACAATAGATGTTATACAGGCCATATACTTTATCTAGGCCAGCTTCAACCTGTATCACTCATTGATTTAACATAGCTATGATACCTTTAATAAAAATTGGGATATTCATTTTAGGTCTGTATTTGTGCAGTGTGAGGTATTTGTGGTAGAATTGCATAAATTTACAGTTCTGCCCATCATTTGGGCCAATTCGGCAGGAAGTCTGCTTTATACAGTAAACACAGGCCATACATTTTATATCGTCAACACGTTATACAGTCTATGAACCAGACACGGGCTTTTTTATCTCCAATGCACTGAGAATCAACTCAGAGTCCTGGTTTAGATCTGGTCAAATCCTGGGTTATATACAGCCTGTGGTTATAATAGATTTATACTCCGCAAACTGAATTAGTGATAAAAGGAGAAATTCAATTTGTCAACTGGACAAAGTTTATTTGGTCGAAAACGTTTCGCAACCAAATAAATAAACTTTGTCCAGTTGACAAATTGAATTTCTCCTTTTATCATTGATTCTACCTGGACGACTGAGGGACTCTAAACACAAACTGAATTAGATGGAAAAAATGTATGCCACGGTAGTCTTAACCAAATCTATGGAAGACATTGCATAATTATGATATTCGATTATAAAACAGCAGGTGGAACCCCCGGGTAAAGCCCCGGAATGATGTGACCCCGAGTCTGCCCAGGGTCACATCAGTCCTGAGCCGTGTGACAGGGGACGACCGCACAGAATCGGAGAGTGGGCTGCTCCATAGCACTGGGGCCAGTGCCCTGTAGAGCGAAGGATAAACCCGGTAAACCTCCGTGAGACCCGGTAAAACAAAGCCGAGCGGGGACACTTACCGGGCTCTTCCGCCATCGCTGCATCCACAGTGACGCATGCGCAGTTCCAAGCAGCACCGCGGAACAGAAACAGGAAAACTTTGCCTCCGCCTTTCCTCCGTTTTCTCCGTGTTTTCCTTCGGTAAACCGTTTCTCGACGCGCCCCGCCGCTATGTCCGGCTTCGACACGAACCCCTTCAGCGCCAGTGCAGCAGAGAATCCGTTTGAGGTGAGTTTTCCAGGACTTTTCCGGGACTTTCGTAGAGTTTAGAGGAGTCCAGCGCAATCTGTGGCAGGAGGGCGGGGCTCGGAGCGAGGACTGCGCTGTGAGTGGACAGTTTAGAGTGAGTGACAGGACAACAGCAAATCAAAGTGTAGGATTGGGCCGGGGGGCGGGGTCACGGGTGAAGGAAGCTGAAGTGAGGGAGTTTAGATAGACATTTCACTCTGAAAACCAGTTTAAATTGTTTAAACAGAGTGTTCACCGGGCGAATAACGGTCTACGACAGAAACTGCGAGCGTGAATTTGTAATCAGGCCCGAACAGAGCGGAAATGAGTCGGAAAATAAGGAGAGGAACGTCACATGTGACACAGACACAGCGCCCCCTCCCTAACTAACTGGAAAATTTCATATACACAAAACAAAATTATCAAAAACTACACCAGAATATTAGATTTTTTTTTCTTTTTATGTAAACATGTACAAAGAAACAATCAGAAATGCGAAAAAACAAAACATAAGGACAAGGGCTGTGCAAAAATATGAAAATATTCATAGTGTATTGTTAAATTTAATACAGTATTGATATCATGGGCTGCTGTGTCGATATATTTTTTGTATATTTACCAAATTACTTTGTTACAGCACTACAATTGTGTTGCTTGTTTAGAGGAAGGAAACAGTGGTTAAACAAAGACTTTTATTATCACAGCCATGATTTAGCAGTTCTGTTGTGAGCCTTTGTACACCTAAATGTTGAGCTCGTATAAGATGTGGATGAATCAGCAATGACCAGTGCAACAGTTTTATGTATTCTTCTAGTTAGTAATATGCACTAAACTAATTGCACTTTGTTAATCTTCTATAATGGGCTTTATTGTATTAAGACTTCATGACTGTATAACTCCACTATATAGTATTAATGTGCAATTTTTTTTAATATTCTATTATTTACTTATTTTATTAGTATTATTACTATCTCAACTGTCTGCATGCACTTTTTTTGTTCTTTCTTTTGCACTAAACTGCCTGGAGCTAGTGAATTTCTCCTGTGTGAGATCAATAAAGTCTTATTTTATCTGATCTTATTTTTTACTGAACTGTATGAACGAAAATGCATATATATCGTATTGTGGCCTATATCATGGCATGTATCATATTGACAACTTCTTAATGATACTCAGCCCTATTAAGGACTTTGAAATGCTACTAGAAAATATTTCCCACAAAAATATATCAAATGTACTTTCATTTAATTTACATATCTTTGCTTTCCTTTTGTTTTTAGTTTATACCCTAACCCAGGGACAGAGGGGGGACAGAGCAAGGACAGAGGAGGGATGTGTGGGGACTGGACTGACAAAAAAAGACAGTAAAAGTGTCTGTGCAGTAGATCGAGTTTATCTTAATCCTGACTACTGTAGAAATATTCATGTTCTTTTCATGGCTGTTTGTGGAGGATTATAATGTAAACGTGTCCAGCGTCAGGTACAGCCAGATGTTTGTCTCACAGATAGGGGGAGGGAGGAGAGAGGTGACAAGTGAAAGACAAACCCAGACCTGGACACTTCTATTTGATTATAAGGCTCACCACATCCTGGTTCTGCTGAATATAAAAAGGGCGTGACCCAAACAAATGACACAAAAGAGAACCAGAAATCAAGGAGAGAGAGAGAGAAAGAGAAGGAGGGGAGAGAAAGGGAGGATAGAGAGGGAGGAGGATAGAGAGAGGGAGAGATGAACAGTGGGGAGGAAAGAGAGGCCCTTTCTGAATCCAATTCCTTCTCCTTTTTCCTCCCCATATCTCCTATATCCTCCCTGAAGGCTCCTTCACAGCTAAGTGGAGGTTCTTTCATTAGACACTTAAAGGGATAGTTCTTTTTTAAAAAAAATGTGAATCTGTATGGCATCGCCTTCAGCAGTGTCGTGCATTAACACTGGCTTACCCCTGACAGTGTCCTCTGAGCCGAGTTCTGCCCCGGTTCTGGCGTGATGAAAGTAAGTCCAGCAAGTTAGCGGGGACAGTTAATAAAGCTTGTTTTTCTTCTCAAAACAATATTTGTCCAAAAAGTGATATATTTGCATCAGAAAACAGTTGCACACTAAAAAGTCAGCAGTCTAAATCGCTTGGTGCTATTTTCTCTCGAGTCGTATCACTGCGCGCCTATTATTATTATTATTATTAGCCTGTTCACTTGTAAACATCGCCACTTACAAGTGAACAGGCTAATTAGGACATATTACACAATTTGGCCTATTAAACTGTTTGTCTTACAGATAGTCACAGAGCACAAACATAAAATGTGTGCCCGTTTTAGGTGGCGATCCACTTTTACATAAAGGGTAGTAGCTACAAAATAAACTCAAACTCATTCATCTTGCAGCTCAGATAAGCGTATTGCAGCATATTCGATCACAGTGCTGTTTTGTGTTTCACTTCTAAAGTAATAAAAGTCTGTGCGTCTAAACAAGCATGGAACTAAATCTGTCGGTGTGTCTCACATGTCACTTGCTCTTGCTATTACACACACCTGTTCAGTCTGCTCTGATGCTGTTACACACACCTGTTCAGTCTGCTCTGATGCTGTTACACACACCTGTTCAGTCTGCTCTGATGCTGTTACACATACCTGTTCAGTCTGCTCTGATGCTGTTACACACACCTGTTCAGTCTGCTCTGATGCTGACTTGCTGTGAAGTCATTTTCCTCACTATGATAAAAGGAGAAATTCAATTTGTCAACTGGACAAAGTTTGTTTGGTCGAAAACGTTTCGCCGCTCATCCGAGAGGCTTCGTCAGTTCTGGTTCTAGTGCTGGTTCGAGACTGCTTATATCTAGCTGCAGGGAGGAGCTCACTACACTGAAATAGTTCTGAAACTATCTCAACTAATTTGTTTCTTTTGTTTTTCGAATTTCTCTGGCGTCTAGTTTAGCATACCTATTCACCCTATTCACCCTAATCACATCAAGTTATGTCTAACTCCCCCATTTCGCTAAACAGAAATGGGGGAGTTAGACATAACTTGTCTCCCATTTATAATTCGATTCTCAAACCAAGTCAAAACAGACAAAAGAAACATTAGGGCAGACAAGTCAGGGCCAGAGGTGTGGAGACGGTCGTTAGGGTGAATAGGTATGCTAAACTAGACGCCAGAGAAATTCGCAAAACAAAAGAAACAAACTATTTCAGTGTAGTGAGCTCCTCCCTGCAGCTAGATATAAGCAGTCTCGAACCAGCACTAGAACCAGAACTGACGAAGCCTCTCGGATGAGCGGGTAATGTTTTCGACCAACAAACTTTGTCCAGTTGACAAATTGAACTTCTCCTTTTATCATGGATTCTACCTGGACGACTGAAGGACTCTTCACGCATTTTTCCTCACTGTTTGTCCATTTGGAACAACAATTAATGTGGCGGCTCCTTCACAGAGGCGCGCAAAATGAGGATTAGTGCAAAGGGAAAAGGAAAGGAGGAGGTGGTTTGGAAAAGGGACATAGAGTCCTGGGTTCAATCCAGAGTATGTGAACTGTGCAGCTGTGAACCATGACTGCAACTCCCATCATGCACCTGGGCCTAAGCACATTGTTCAGAGAGGAGAGGAGCAGATGGTGCAGAGGAACAGAGAAAGAGCAGGTGGTGCAGAGGAGCAGAGAAGGAGCAGGTGGTGCAGAGGATGACAGTTGTTGTTTTTTTTAGGATCCTTCAGTGACGCAGGTGACGAACTCCACTGTGACGTCAGTTGAACAGTTCTACCCAAATGTGAGTCCTGTTTCTCTCTTAGCCCTAAACTTGGACTGAACCAGGACTAAACCAGGACTGAACAAGGACAAAAGCCTGTACTGAATAAAGCCTGAACCCTGGACTGAACCAGGACTGAACCAAGACTAAACCACGATTAGACCAAGATTAGACCAGGACTGAACTAGGACTAAACCGGGACTGGACCAGGACTATATACAGTCTCAGAGTTATAAATGTACATTTTGAATCACTTTGTGCATAAATGTGTTTTACAAACAAGCTTACTTTTTTTTTTTTTGCAGGAAACCACAGGATCCACATCTCCTGCAGTTCTACAGCCCTCCACAGAGCCAGCCCCAAGGGTAAAACTTAAACTAGGACTAAACCAGGGTCTAAACCAGTGTCTAAACCAGGAGTAAACCAGGTCTAACTGTGTGTTCAGGAGGTGGCAGCAGCGGCTCAGGCAGATTTTCTCAGGCGACAAGAGGAACTCGATAGGAAGGCTGCAGAGCTGGAGAGAAGAGAAGAAGAGATCAACAACAGGAACAGAACCCAGCCAGGTCTGAACCAGGTCTAAACAAGGACCAGGTCCTTGTTGATATTGGGCCGATATTTGGACTTTTTAGTGCAATGGCTATCAGCCTTAAATCTCAAAACAAACATGGTGGTTTACATGGAAAAAAGGAAAAAAAACACAGAGGACTGAGAAACAGCAGATTTCTGCACAATCGACAGAAGCACCAAACTCTTTATCTCAGGTAAAAGAAGTGATAGATTTCAGATCTTGCAGTAGATCTTCACCTGGTTCTGCTTATAAATCATCATAGCAAGGATCTGGGTGAAGCTTCTGCTTCAGGAAGGACAGGAGTCTCAAAGCAAGTCGTTTTACTCTAGACAGCTGACACGAAGTATGCTCGCTATGTTAAGTCACAGCTTTTACCGTGTAGCAGGCAGTCTCTTTGCTGCAGTCTTTGCGCTCAGAGATTTACAATCTCATATGATTTTTCTTGTATCTTTTGTCTGCGCTTTTTGTTGCACATTCAATAATCGATCTATAAAAGACAGAAAAATCCTGTAGTGTAGTGGGCTTAAGCTGTTCTGTTTCTTGTGCTCTGGGATGATGCACTCTTTTCTCTGACTGGCCAATTCACCGCTCAGTCGCACCCTTTAGTTTGTATTAGGAGCAGGTCTGCAGATCAATTATAGTAGGCCTGTCACAATAATTACTATATCGATTTATTGTTCAGTATATGAAAGTTTGAACAATATATTTTGGGCCTCAGTATTTATCATGTGTACAGTCTTTTAATGATACAGTATATTTAAAAATAGGTTTACTGAGATTATTCTGCTTTGTGTCAGTGGCATAAAGCAGTTTCATCATTATTGTTTCTCATAATATTTCTCTTTAACTATAAATTGTGCTTCAAAATACGTTATTGTGACAGACCTAACTTACATTTAGGATTGTCTTTCAATGGCTTCCATTGTCCCATTGACTGTAAAAGCTCTTTTCAAAGTTTCAAATAAGATAAGATAATCCTTTATTTGGGGAAACTGCAGTGTCACAACGCAAGTTTCAGAAACAGTTGGAAAATAGGAGCATGCATCAAAATTAAGATAAATAATAATAATAAGTATTTACAATCAACAAAAAAACACAACACTGTAAGGTTAAAAGGCACAGGAACGTTGCACAATAAATGTCTTTGATTCTGAGCAGTGAATAAACGGCAGTTAACGTGACTCCAGTTCAGTAATATATAATATCACTACAATAAAGTGACTCAGATGATTGTGTACAGTGCAGTGATGGGCAGTGGTTGTTAAATAAATAAATTGTTCTGTTTTCAGGAGTGAAGGAGAACAACTGGCCTCCTCTACCACGCTTCTGCCCCATCAGACCCTGTTTCTACCAAGACTTTTCAGAAGAGATCCCCCCTGAGTACCAGAGAGTGTGCAAGATGATGTACTACCTGTGCATGTGTGAGTGACCAGACAAACCGGGCGCGTTGGTGTGCCTTCTTTGCAATGCTGGCTGCATTAGTGGACCAGGTTAGGCTGTTATAGGTGTACAGACCCAGGGAGGTGTGGACAGCTGCTCTTCCTAAGTCCACTATCATTTTTTTGTTTTTAAAGGATTCAGGCAGAAGTTGTTATTTAATTGTTTTGTGTGGCAGGCCAAGCAGTTGTATGTTAGCAGAGCATACAGATGGGAGCACAGGATACAGCCCTGGAGGAGACCGGTGTTGAGAGTGATACAGATTAATTGGTGGAACGATCACTAATAGTGATCCTGGACTGATCACATTTTTTGGGAATACTTAAAGGGATATGCCACCCCCAGGTCAAATTTGGGCATCTCCCCACAGTCCAGAGACTAAAATAAGTGGTGGAAAGCGTTTTCCTGCTCACCCAGCCATTGTCCGAGCCTGTCGCCACTGACCGCTGCGGTATCTGCAGCTACTCCGCCTTAGACTGGAGTCTAACGTCGCCAGAGAAAGATTTCGGCCAAAAGGAATTAATTTGCTCGATGCGTTTCCCAATTACTTTCTGTGTAGTGCGCATTCATATCGAGTGCAAATATATGTGCAAATCAACACGGAGAGCTTGACTTGGTCATTTTGGGTGGGAACTATTTTCCAGTGCGGAAGAATACAGTCGAATCACGCACCACGTTGTGCAACAGGGGAACTCCCTTCCCGGTGCGTAACAGGGATTCCCCTGGCAGCGTACTGCGTGATTCGGCTGTATTCTTCCGCACTGGAAAATAGTTCCCACCCAAAATGACCAAGGCAAGCTCTCCGTGTTGATTTGCACATTTATTTGCACTCGATATGAATGCGCACTACACACAAAGTAATTGGGAAACGCATCGAGCAAATTAATTCCTTTTGGCCGAAATCTTTCTCTGGCGACGTTAGACTCCAGTCTAAGGCGGAGGAGCTGCAGATACCGCGGCGGTCAGTGGCGACAGACTCGGACAATGGCTGGGTGAGCAGGAAAACGCTTTCCACCACTTATTTTAGTCTCTGGACTGTGGGGAGATGCCCAAATTTGCCCTGGGGGTGGCATATCCCTTTAAGGATTCGGGACAAGGGCTTGAATTTCAGGATATCTGGTCTGGACATCCGTATTCACAACAACCCCAATAACACATAATGAACCATATACTACCTACAGAACATCCCTAAACTCTCCAAAACACATGCCACTTTCTAGGGAACTGGTAACTGGGACTTGTGACTTCAAGCACATAAACAGTTGTTTTTCTACTCTCCTCCCTGTGAAAAACAGCAATGAGCCAAAGAGTTTGTGAAACAGGAATAGGTCTGAGCCACAGTGACTTTTCCAACCCTGTCATGAACCCAGCTTCATGGTTATGCTGCTTCTGAGTCTGTTTCTGCTTGAGGAAAAAACATTTATGTTGTGATTCATGTGAGATTTTATGTGATGTTTCTCCTCTCTTACTGGGCATGTGTTTACGTCTTTGTTCCTGTTTTGGTTAATTTTAGCTGAACATACTGTACCTGATGTTTTTTGGTAATGTTTTCTCATATTTTTTTATGTTTATTTCCAGTGAACTCTTTCACTCTCTTCCTGAATGTGTTGGCGTGTCTAGCGCTCTTCATCACAAAATCCTCTTATGGTCAAGACTTTGGTCTGTCTCTGGTTTGGCTCATGCTGTTTACGCCCTGCTCTTTCCTCTGCTGGTACCGGCCTGTGTACAAGGCCTTCAGGTACGAATACTACTACTACTACTACTACTACTACTACTACTACTAGTAGTGGTAATGATACTACTACTATTACTGCTACTCCTGGTACCAGCCCCTGTTCAAGGCCTTTATGTACTAGTACTGCTACTACTCCTTTCTCTGCTGGTACCACCCTGTGTACAAGGCCTTCAGGTACTACTACTGCTACTACTCCTTTCTCTGCTGGTACTGCCCTGTGTACACGGCCTTTAGGTACTACTACTACTTCCACTACTACTACTGCTCATATCTGGCCTATGTACAGGGCCTTTAGGTATTACTACTGTGACTATTACTACTATTACTACTGATACTACTGCATGATTGATGCGAATTCAACAAATGATTCAAATTGGGGAATGGTAGATCTGTGTGTTTGTGGGTCAGGGTTAGCGGGGTTAGGCTCAGGGTTAAAAGTCAGAGTTAAGTTCAGTGGGATCAGACGTCAGGTGTCGTTTAACTCTTATTCTTCTGTTTCAGAACGGACAGTTCCTTCAGCTTCTTCTTCTTCTTTTTTGTTTTCTTCGCTCAAGTTGTCATCTTCATCATCCAGGCCGTGGGCATCCCGGGCTGGGGTAACAGGTGAGTGTGACACCTGCCTTACATATCCCTATGATAAATGGTAATAGCTCTAGTTTTTGTGGCAATGAATGAATCACTTGTCCAACGCCTGTCACCCTGTATAACCACCCCTAGCCCTTCTGGTCTCTCCTGACTGGTCTGTTCTATATCTAACTCTGCTTTCGAATTGGTCTGTTCCAGTGGCTGGCTCATAACCTTCTCTATGATTGGCCCATTCAAAGTGGTGGGCGGGATCATGGCGATTGTGGCTGTTTTGTTCACGCTGTGCGCTGTTCTGTCCATCATCCTGCTCAAAATGGTAAGTCGCCCATCACCCACGACCTCTAACCACTGACCCTAACCTCACGACCTCATGACCTCTGACCCTAAACTCACGACCTCATCACCTCTAACTCTAACCTCATCACCTCTGATCCTAACCTCACAACCTCTGACTTCCTCACCACCTTTGACCTCCGAACTCTGACTGTGACTCTTGTCTTTACCCGATTTGCCCCTTTTTAATGTAACTGTTTTAAATGTGTTTATTCCACATTCTGTGGAGTCACACGTGTGTCTCTACTTAAATATATTCATATCAGAGTTTGACTCTTTCACCTTATACAACCTAAAAAATCTACATTAAAAATCCAACAAAGATAAGTGTAGAGGGTTAGGGTTGAGAGAGGAAGAGGGCTTCTGAACACGGCTGATTGGTTTCCTCTCTGTTCAAGTTATATCTCATGGTTATGTATTAGTTTTACAGTTTTTATATAGTACTGAAATATGTTTTGGATTAAGTTATTTCTGTTAAACTCTTTTTTTTTTTTATTGTCTCATATTTGACATATTGTATTAAGGTGTTAGGCAATGCATGCAAAATTTATACCGACCATATAAATGAGTTGCTGTAGTCACTAGCACACGAGCATATACCTGGTCGGGAACCATTGTCAACATTATTTTAGCTCTATCTTGTCAAATTGTCAATTTTATTAAAAGTTTTAGCACATGCGGTTATTCACTGTTAAAGATCCCATGACATGGTACTTCTTGATGCTTTTATATGGCTCCTTAATGGTTCCCTAATACTGTAAATGAATCCTTCTTCAAAATCAACACTCAGTGCATGAGAAACAGAGATAAGATGAGAGAGTAATTTTTCTCTCTCTGAACAGTCTATAATGGGCGTTGTTGCTTGAATGCAAATGAGGAGAAAAGAGATGGCCTATAGTAGAGGGTGGGGGCGTGGCCAAACTCTCCGCTCTCAGCTCTGAGCTGTCAGCTGTGCCCTCTGATCCATTTCCGTGTTTTTGCACGGGGGGAGAGATTTGAAGCGTTCCATTGAAAAATAAACACATTTTCACATAAAATAAAATTAAACCACTGCTGTTCAAAGGTCCAGAGGCTCAGATAAAGGACTTCCGAGCCTAGAAACACTCGGATGTGCCTCCAGGCAAATAAAAAAACGCATTTCACATTGCTTAGCGCATTCGCGGTCCAAACTCTCTGGGCGTGATTTACAGAGACGCCGAGTTCAGACAGACGGGGGTGGAACTGCATTTGCTTTTCTTTTTTCGATCTGACGTCAATAAGGTGCCTTGTTCAAAATCGCCCGTTTGAGCTCCGATTCCGAACGCAGAAAAGGATCGCAAATGCTCAGTTTAGACATTTCACAACTTTTAACCATGGGGGGGGGGCTAAACAGGGTAGGGGAGCTCACATTAACATTCAAAAACCTCAGAAAGTGAAAATTTCATGCCATGGGACCTTTAAATAACTCGTCTTTGTCTGAATACAATTTAAAAATGACTTATGAGTCGCATTCCTCTTTTAGTGACCACCAGATATTAAACCAGATATTGTGATTGGGTCTTTAATTGGAGGTAAGAAGACCATTTACTGGTTGATTTTGAACGTTTCATAAACATCCCTGCAGTGGGTATTGGAAGATACTTAAAGGGAATGTATCAATATCTATATTGGGACTGAAAATGCTGTATCGATGCATCCCTACCAAAGACCAACGAAAATGGAAATTTCTGAAATGTGTGAATCTTCAGTTAAAATTGTGTTGACCAGTGAAAGAGCTAGAATAAAGGGGTCCCAAATTTTTAATAAATTCACACTGATCACTCACACTTCCCTAAAACAGAATTTTAGTTGACAATGAAGTGAAATTATGGACACTGGCTATGTTCACATGCACCAGAATCTGATTATAATCTGATTTCTGGAGCTTTCAAATCATTTAAATGGTAACCATGAGTGGGGCCATGATTAGAAAGAATCAGATCACATGCTTTCACATACGTATCTGTTTGTTTTCCTGCTGGGGGCAAGGTAGCACCTCCCAGGGAGAATCTCTCTTTTACAGATTGGCAGCTCAGATCAGATAATCAGTTACAGTTGTTCCTTGTCCGTAAGCATCTGCTTACCTTTTACCTTTGAGCAGGTTTTTACAATGTTGTTTAGGCGTTAACTGATGAATAAAACCATAAAACCAACAGATAAAGGAAAAGATCAAAGATTAAATAAAACAATTACAAAAAAGCACAGGAGGTTGAGACATTGTTTCCTCATCACAAACATTCTCTCAAACAGAAAACACTCTGTTCTACCTTGTGATGTCATGTGATAAAACAGGAAGTGCTCCACTGTGTTTTTAAACTCAATCTAGACTCATATGGATGATTTCAGTCCTGGAGTTCACAATATCTTCTGAACTAAAGTAGCTCTTATCGTAAACTCCCTATACTGTATATGACATCACAAGGTGGAACAAAGCAATTTGCGCAGACTGTAGACAAATGGAAATGTTTAGGTAGTGTTTGCTGTAATAAGATTAGTTAAACTTTAGTGTTTCACCAGGGGTAATTTTCCTTTGGCAAGACAAGGTGCATACACATCGAATAGATACAGTACAGATGACAGGAGAAAAACAGAAATTGATGCACTGCAGTCACTTATACAATCAGTGTAGTTCATAAAACTCATAAATTCATATCAGTACAGAATAAAAAAAAAAAAGATAACCGGAGTTGTGCACTATTAGTGTACAGGTTCACTGCTCCTACCACTGCACTGAGAACAGTTTTATATGGTTGTATACTGTAGTTATGTGGTAGTTTTCGAGTTGTATATCGTAGTTATGTGGTAGTTTTCGGGTTGTATATTGTAGTGTATTTGGTGTTTCTGAAGTGCTTTTCGTGGCTCTGTGTTTCAGGTCCATGGCTCATACCGTCGCACTGGGGCCAGTTTCCAAAAGGCTCAGCAGGAGCTTTCTCAGGGTGTCTTCAGCAACAAGAACTTCCAGAACGCAGCTGCTTCTGCGGCGTCTACAGCAGCTCAGAGCTCTCTGTATCAGAACAACTGATCCTCTGCATCATATGATCATCCTCTGAGGCATCTGACCCTTCTACAGCAGCTCAGAGCACTCTGCAGAACATTTAATCCTCCTCTGCATCCTCTGCATCCTCTGATCATCCTAGCGCTCTCTGCATAAAGCCACTTAGCCCTCCTCTGCATCATATGATCATCCTCTGATCATCCTGTGCACAACTGATCCTCTGCATCCTCTGCATCTTCTGCTCCATCTGATCTTCCTCTGCTCCATCTGACTCTTCTACTGCAGCTTCAGCAGCTCAGAGTGACCTGAATCAGGATAATTCATTCTCCTCTGCATCAAATAATCATGCTCTGTACCATGTGACCCTCCTGTGCAGCTCAGAACACTCTGCATTAGGACAACTGACCCTCTGCATCCCTTGTATTTTCTCTTGTTTGTACATTTCTTGATCAAACAAACTTTGAAAACCCAGAGGGTTAAAGCCCCACTGTGGAACATTTCATCACATTAGCAGGGTTAAAGCCCCTTTGTGGAACATTTCATCACATTAGAACAAGGTTAAAATTTAGCAAAATGTAGGAGCTTTCAGGTTTGTGTCCTAAAACATTTTACTGCCAACAATATCTTGTATTAATTATGCTGTCCTCTTCTGGTTTAGACCTGGTTTAGACTTATTTTAGACCTGGTTCAGTCCTGGTTTGGTACTGGTTTAGACCTGGTTCAGACCTGGTTTGGACCTGGTTCAGTCCTGGTTTAGTCCTGGTTTACATCTGGTCTAGTGCTGGTTTAGACCTAGTTTAGTCCTGGTTTGGACCTGGTTTATTCCTGGTTCATCTTTGGTGTAAATACTGACCCAGAGCTGTGCCTTATTTGACTGGGGTTATTGTCACAGTCTTTGATAATTGAAGGGACAGACACAGGTTAAGCAGATAATCGTGAATAAAATGCTGTACATCTTTTGTGTAAAAATGTGCCTAAATTAAAATTATTTTTGTGATTTCTGTTAAATGACTTGTCCTGGGATTTTTTGGCAGTCTCCTCTCTGGTCTCTGGTTTTGTTCTGGTCTAGACTTGGCCTAGTCATCAAGACTAAGTCCTGGTTTAGTCCTTATTTAGGCCTGGTTTAGTCCTGGTTAAGTTCTAGCTTTGTCCTGGTTTAGACCTGCATTAGTCCTAGTTTAGTCCTGCTGTAGTCCCAGTTTAGACCTGGTTTAACCTGCTTTAGTCCTGGTTTAGATCTGCTTTAGACTTGCTTTAGACTTGCTTTAGACCTGCTTTAGTCCTGGTTTAGTCCTGGTTTAGTCCTGGTTTCCGTTGGCTCCTCCCTGGTCCCTCTAAAGTCCGCGCTCAGACTCAAAGACCTCTTTCAGCTCTGGACTCTGCAGCTGCTGCTCCCACGACGATGGAACAGGTAAGAAAAGCCCCATTCAGGAATATTTAACCAATAACTTTATGCTTTTATATATTAGAGTTTATTTAACAGTAACAACATTTCAGTTTTAGTTTCATGCAGCAGTTTATACAGACAATCTTTGTCCTGGCAACTACTCATTTAAAGTATCAAAGAGATTTGATTTTAAAACTAATGAGAATTATTTGCAAACATGTTTTAGTTTTAACCAGAATTTAACTGAAAACAAAGGAATTATTCACGATTCATAAAGTCCACATGAGAAGCACAGACGCTTTATTCATGAGGGAAAAACAGAGCCGTGTTCAGGTTAAAAATATCTGAGAAATCCAGCCAGAAAGATTCACACCTCAGGAGCAGACAGGAGCAATCAGGAGCAGAACCAGAGGAGCAGACGGGATAGAGACAGAGGAGCAAACAAGAACATACAGGACCTGGCAAAAGCAGTTTGTACATGTTTGGATGTGGAGCTACTTCTCGTTGCAGCTGTATTTAAAAGTGAGTTCACAAACTGAAGATTCTTGTGCTGTCCTCAAGACCCAGTTTTAGACTTAATAGATCATTAATTTAGTTTATTTTGCTTGTAAAGAAGTAGTTTTCCAGTGAAATGCAAAATTAAAAACTAAACATGGTAAAAATTTAAAAATAAAGCCACATTTTGGACTGAGTGTAATGCATAGAAATTAAAATGGATAATTTGTGTGTCCTGTTTTCTGTTACCTCCTCTCTGACCCCTGGTCTAGTCCTGGTTTATTCATGATCGCATCCTGGTGTAGTCCTAGTTGAAGCTTGGTTTAGTCCTGCTTTAGTCTTGGTTTCCGCTGGCTCCTGCCTGGTCCTTCTAAAGTCCGCGTTCAAATGCATGATTTAATGTTCAGTCTTATTCAGCTGCAGATAAAAAATTGAGTTTGTGAAGTTTCAAACATCTCATCAGCACAACGTGATAAAAGAAACAAGTCCGCTGACTTCAATATTAGAAAACTGCAAATGGGAGCTGATGTCTCTGAGGGCTAGCTACACATTACAGTAGCAAGCAGCAGATTCAACAAACAAATCACATTAAAATACAAGAAAAAAGTAAAATCTTCATCATGTCACACTTCTGTAGCCAGAGCTGCCCTGGGGCAGTCTGGCTCAGAGTGTGAGGCCATAGTGTGAGGCCCAGAGTGTGAGGCCCGCAATGTGAGACCCAGAGTGTGAGGCCCAGAGTGTGAGGCCCAGAGTGTGAGGCCCAGAGTGTGAGGCCCAGAGTGTGAGGCCCAGAGTGTGAGGCCCAGAGTGTGAGGTCCAGAGTGTGAGGCCCAGAGTGTGAGGCCCGCAATGTGAGGCCCGCAATGTGAGACCCAGAGTGTGAGGCCCAGAGTGTGAGGCCCAGAGTGTGAGGCCCAGAGTGTGAGGCCCAGAGTGTGAGGCCCAGAGTGTGAGGCCCAGAGTGTGAGGTCCAGAGTGTGAGGCCCAGAGTGTGAGGCCTGCAATGTGAGGCCCGCAATGTGAGACCCAGAGTGTGAGGCCCAGAGTGTGAGGCCCAGAGTGTGAGGCCCAGAGTGTGAGGCCCAGAGTGTGAGGCCCAGAGTGTGAGGCCCAGAGTGTGAGGCCCAGAGCGTGAGGCCCGCAATGTGAGACCCAGAGTGTGAGGCCCAGAGTGTGAGGCCCAGAGTGTGAGGCCCGCAATGTGAGACCCAAAGTGTGAGGCCCAGAGTGTGAGGCCCAGAGTGTGAGGCCCGCAATGTGAGACCCAGAGTGTGAGGCCCAGAGTGTGAGGCCCAGAGTGTGAGGCCCGCAATGTGAGACCCAGAGTGTGAGGCCCAGAGTGTGAGGCCCGCAATGTGAGACCCAGAGTGTGAGGCCCAGAGTGTGAGGCCCAGAGCGTGAGGCTCAAAGTGTGAGACCCAGAGCCTGAGGCCTAGTCGTGAGGCCCATAATGTGAGACCCAGAGTGTGAGGCCCAGAGTGTGAGGCTCAGAGTGTGAGGCCCGCAATGTGAGACCCAGAGTGTGAGGCCCAGAGTGTGAGGCCCAGAGCGTGAGGCCCAGAGTGTGAGGCCCAGAGTGTGAGGCCCAGAGCGTGAGGCCCAGAGTGTGAGGCCCAGAGTTTGAGGCCCAGAGTTTGAGGCTCAAAGTGTGAGACCCAGAGCCTGAGGCCCAGTCGTGAGGCCCATAATGTGAGACCCAGAGTGTGAGGTCCAGGGTGTGAGGTCCAGGGTGTGAGGTCCAGAGTGTGAGGCCCAGAGTGTGAGGCCCAGAGTGTGAGGCTGGATGTTATAGGCTTGACACATGGGAAGCAATACTTCCCAGTCACTGCTTCTCTATTCATTTCCAATGGGATGTGTGCGACAGTGAAACTTTCAAACACTTCCAACTTTTTTAACTCGTAACTCTGCGTGGTTTCATACTTGTGGCATTTTCACCCCATAATTCTCTCAAATTTCCCATCAAAGCGGCAGATCGCGACATGTGAAGCTACAGCTGGTTGCTGCAGTTCTTTGCTCCCTGTGTGTTGTGATGCTGGTCTCTGTCAGTCTCTGTGTGTTGAGCCCATTATACTGAGTTTACACCGTGGCATCAAAGCGGCACCAAATTCATCTTGTTGGAGCCTTTGCATTTGAGGCAGATGCTTAACTTTATGCATGCGCAGCCCACTTTGCAGAAAGTTCAGATTTTGTTCATGATGAATCGTATGAATGTTTGAAACCCGCCGTGGGAACACTCAAATGGCTATGCACCTCTTCCTGTGATATAACCCCAATGCCCATGTTGGTCTGAATGCAGAGGAGTGTGTGTTCTGGATCCCAAGCAAGGTGGTGAGTTGTACATTTGTAGGGAGTATTAACTGAGAGATAAGGTGAAGTGTTGTATTATCTATGACATAAGGTCCAGGAGGTCTGATTTGGCCCACGAGAGAATACTTAGATTTGTAATAAGTACCTACTTTAAAATACAGTTGAGGATAAAAGAGAGACAATAGCAATCTATCTCCCCAAAGCACAATAATTTAAGACAATTTAATCATACATATCTTTTCAGACGACTTTTACATGGACAAAATTAATGGGTTTGGCCCTTAGCATGCTAATATCTATTAAGTTTGGCCCACTGAGGAAAAAAGTATGGGTGCCCCTGATCCTTGACATAAGGTGATGTGTACAGTTACAGGGAGTACAGTTGTAGAGAGTATTATATGACATAAGGCGAAGTATCGTAGGGAGTATTATATATGGCATAAGTTTAGTTGCACAGTTGTAGGGAGTATTATATGACATAATGTTAAGTGTTCTAGGGAGTATTGGAGAAGGAGTGAAGCAGTGTTAGGAGCACCGGTGACAGACCCTGAGCAGAGAAAGAAAGGACTAACTTTTTATATGAAAAACATGAAGAGGTTTATTCATTCTGGAGGGTGGGGTAAATAAAGTCCTGTATCTCACTCTGTCTGAGCAGAGCTCTATGTGTCCTAAAATATTTTTTACTATTAGCAAGATCTTATTAATTATGCTGTCCTCTTATGGCTTAGTCCTGGTTCATTGCCAGTTTAGTCCTGGTTTAGACCCAGTCTAGACCTGTTTCAGACTTGGTTCATACCTGGCTTAGTCCTGGCTCATCTTAGGTGTAAATACTGACCTACAGCTGTACATTATTTGAATGAGGTTAATGTAATATTGATAACGGTCATTGATCATTGATGTCCAAAAGAATTAGCTCCTCTGTCCCTCTGGTGCAGTGGGTGAGCAGGAGTGCCCATGAGAGCATTAGACCCAGAGCGTTAGGGTGGGGGTTCTGGGCATGTTAGCATTAGTAGCATTTGCAGGGTTTGCAGTGTTAGCAGCAATAGCAGCGTTAGCGTGGTTAGCTTCACACTGGACTCACTGTGAGTCACAGAGAGCTTCTGTTCCTCAGCTCCGTTTGGTTTGGAGCAGCTCTGTTTACTTTGGCCCTGGGTCTGCTCCACACCCCTCTCCTCCCCCTATCTCTCCCCCTCCTCTGTACCACCTCTCTTACTGCCCCTCTCCCTTACCTTTCTCACTCTCTCCTCGTTCCTCCCCTCTCTTCCTCCTCTATTTTCTCTATCTCCTGTCTCTCTACCACCCCCTCAATACGCTCTCTCTTCTCTCTCCTCCCTCTCTCTTCCTACTCTCTCTCTACTGCCTCTCTGCCACCTCTCTCCTTTCTCTCACCTCTCTCCTCCTCTCTCCCTGTGCACCACATCTGCCTCCCCCTTTCTTCTTTCTCGTCTTTCTCTTTTGCCCCTCTTTCCTCTTTTTAACTCTCTCCTCCTCCTCTCTCCTTCTTCTTCCTTTCTCTCCCCCTCCTCCCACTCTTTTTCTCATCTCAGAATCTATCTGACAGGTTTAACCCAGAGACACTGAAGGATGTGTCAAATGCAGATTTAATCCAGAGACACTGAAGGATGGGTCAATGCCGCTTTAAGCCAGATATACTGAAGGATGGGTCAAATGCTGTTTTAACTCAGAGACACTGAAGGATGGGTCAAATGCCATTTTAACCTAGAGACATTGAAGGTTGCGTTAAATGCCGCTTTAACCCAGAAACACTGAAGAATGGGTCAAATGCCATTTTAACCCAGAGGCACTAAAGGATAGGTCAAATACAGTTTTAACCCAAAGACACTGAAAGATGGGTCAAATGCAGATTTAACCGAGAGACACTGAAGGGTGGGTCAAATGCAGGAGCTTCTACCAGCCAGTAAGAAATCACTGACAAAGAATTGGCTGAGCCCGGCCTCCATCATAAAGGACTTCTTCATTATAGCTTGGGAAATATTAAAAATGGAAAAAACTGACATATACTCAAAAAACCCAGAAGAAAAAAAAAATGGGATAAATGGATCCTGTATGTATCCTCCTTTTGTGCTCATTTTGTTTGACTCTGAAAGTGTATTGCATTGTATGGATCCCCTAATTTCACTCTATTTTATGAGTAAAATACCTGAGCTCCCAGTTAAGCCACCTTTTATTCATTTGCTGTCTTAAAAGATTGTCTCTATCTGATTGTAATGATGCCTATATCTTCTTAAAAACAAAAACATATTTAAGATGAGTAAAGCACCACATATTTTTGAATAGACAGGTTTGTCCTGGTTTGTTTTGTGCTGTGCTCAAACTACTAAGCCCCTGTGTAGTTTGGTCTTGGTCCTGGTGCAGTTCTGGTGTGGTCTTGGTCTGATCCTGGTCATAGTCCTGTTCTTGGTCTTGGTCTTGGTCTCAGTCCTGGTCTCGGTCTCTCACAGAGTGTCTTTGAGTCTCTCTGAGGTTTAGGGAGCAGACTGAGTGGAGCCGTGAACAGGGGGGACATTATTCAGCGTTACACCTAAGACCAGAGCACAGGGGGGACATTATTCACAGATACACCGGTTACCACGTGTGTGAGAGGCCGTTTCCCAATTCAGTGACGGCACGCTTGTGAGTGTGCCGTCGGTCTGTCGTCGAGACGGCGCATACTCGCTCTGTCCTTAGTGCACTACGTTTCTCACATGGCCGCCTGCGAAATTGAACAGGTCCCGCCTCAGCTCAATGAGCCGGGTGGTCTGCTCCTTGTTCCCTAAAGACAAAAATATTATACTATTGCGACTAGTAATACTTGGAATTGGGACATGGCCAATGTTCCCCCTAATTTTTAATGTGTCTGAGCAAACACACACTAACGCCACATCCGAAATGAACCCCCCCGCGCGCGGCTCGCACTTTGCAGATATAAAAAAATGACCCCGCGGCTGAATAAAAAGCTCTTTCATCCCTGATTTACAGTGCGCTGCACAAGTTTTCTTGTGCGCTGAGAATGTGCGAACAGTGCGCAGCTTAGAGTAAACGCTGGACATGGCGATACTGTAGAATATCCAGCATTACAACAGCAAAGGAAATATAGAAGTGTAAGGGGAAAAGCATGTGAACGGTAATACAGGTGCCGTGATCTATGCCGTTACGGCTACCGTCACACATGTTTAGCGTAGTTTATGAAGAGTTTCATGTAGCATAGTTGTAGGTGAGGAGAACCAGTACGTATATTTTATAGTGACGTCGCAACTCTCACTTGTGGATGTCGCTGGCGAGTCGGTCTTTGTAGTCCCGCGCTGTGCATGCTGGGGCTTTTAAGTGTGCGGAGCGTGCATGTTTGCACACTTGGTCCACGCCCCGATTTCCATGGAAACGACGGCGCCGTTCAGAGCTCGTCTTGACGGTGCAGGGGGAAAAAAACGAATGGAACGGCCCTTGTCGCGCCGGATATGACGCATATCCCGTTCCAAGGACGCTAACAAGCGTGCCGTCGCTGAATTGGGAAACGGCCAGAGTGTTCACCACTCTACCACAGGCTAACCACTCTGTTATAGGATAACCAATCTGCAGCTGCAGATACTTCAAAAATATATTGTGATTTTTAGTATTATTAAACTACCAGTAAATGACTACTGCAAAACCAGGGCTCTATATATACATGTTTTTCTTCAGTATCAGTTGGCAGCTTTAAAATATACCAAATGTTTTTGTGTTAAGAAATTTGCATATATACATATATTATCAATTTCTATTCTTACATATATGATCAAAAGTTTACTCAGGGCTCTCAAGTTTTGAAGTTTAGTTGGAGTGAGATTTATTTATTTTATTTTTTTTGGGGGGGGGGCTTGAAATGGACAGGTGTAAATGTTGGTCTAAAGAGCAAAACTACAAAGCAACTAATGAGAGTTATATAAATGAAGTTATTACCTGATGTTCTCAGTCCTGAGTTGGATGTCCGTTTGTTTTATCATTCACCGTTTTGTCATCATTCGTTTGTCTCACTCGTGTTCAGTTGCCGTCCTTCAATTATCACTGACTCTACGATCTGCCCGACAACAGAACAATCTAGTTTCTGATTGGCTGAAAAGGGCGTGGTGCCTGGATAACTCTTCTGAGCCACACAGACTGATGTTCTGGGCACAGAAGCGCTGTGACCAGTGGCTAGAGTTTCATTGAATTGCTTAACAAAATTTCAGCGTGAGAAATACCATGTGTGGCGTGTGAGCGTGTGAACTCGTTGGAATGCGTGTGTCACACTCTCAAAGCGTGAGAACTGTTAGCTTAATGCTGTTTTACTACAGGCACAGTGCTGCCTTTCACCCACGTGCACGCGCCCTACTACTGATAAGTGGGGGGTGGCGCGGGGGAGTCAGGGCGGTTGGTACAGGATGTGCAACACTGGTATTCAAGCTACTTTTATCTCTGTGTACTCTGCTTCTCATCAAATGTATGCCCTTGAACTGAAATACTGAGTTTAATAAAAAGCTGTTGGAGCAGGGAAAGGATTTCAAACAAACTTGGGAGCCGTGTTGGGAACACGGCACGCACGCCTGTGGGACTCCCCCTGTCTCCTTGCGCAAGTATTAGAATGAGATTGTGACTCTGTCTGGTTATTTAACACTTTTTCATATAGTACAGCCGTCTCCTGACATTTTGTAAACCAATATAATAAAAACAATAACTAACAATACACTTATATTTTTTTGAAGAGAAAAGTAGATTTGTCTAGTTGTTCAAATTCAGCATGGCTAGATACTTAAGCACTCATGTTCCACTAGTAACCGTACTTTGGACAAATCTAATTTTTGAATAAAAAAAATGTTTTACTGATAAATACTTGCTCTGTATCTGTGAAAATTAAAACTGTTAATCAAGGTTAGAGTCTAAATTTCTACAGTTGAAAGTCTAAAACAGAGAAGTTTGAGGATTCTGCTCAAATACCATTGTTTTTTTATGAACCTATTGTTTACTTCCTCGTCTAGGTCTCCATGACGACGCAGCTGTTCCTCCTGCTGGTGTCCCTCCCTCTGCTCTGGGCCTCTGTAGAGCTACCCCCCCATCAAGGTGATACTTTACTCCTGGTTTAGACCTGGTTTGGACCTGGAGTAGTCCTGGTTTAGACCTGGATTAGTACTGGTGTTATCCTGGTTGAGACCTTTTGTAATTTATGGTTTAGAATAGAATAGAATAGTCTTTATTGTCATTATGTTAGGTAAAAACACAACGAAATTGGGAAAGCTCTCCGCAGGTGTAGATAAAATAGATAAAAATAAAAAAATAAAAAATAAAAACGTTTGACCAGCAAACAACGCACTTGGGTTTGACCTGGATAGCCTACATTTACTAAGGCTTTGTGTATAGTGTTGATCAAACAGTCGTCATGGCCATTTCCGCCAACTTTTTAAAAATCTTTCAGTCTTGAAGCTAATGCTAATGCTTGAAGCTAATGCTAATGCTAATAAAAATGGTCATAATTCTTTCACATAAAAACATTCCAGTACTTTACTTTACTATAGCTTAGTTGTTTTGTTAAGATTTTGATAGTGACCATGGTGATGTTCCCAGGAGTAAGGGGTTCTTCTGTACAGAGATAAACATGAGTTTTGTCTGTCACAGACCTGGGTGGGGAAGACCTCATGTTTAGTGACAGAGACCTATCATTTGTGGCATTAGATGCTATTACCATCATCCACTTATCACCTAGGCTAGTTCAAGAAGATTTTGGAACACTGGGCCTGTCCCTTGTGTTTTTTTACTTATAGCCGTTAAGGACACCAGTGACACTGAATCAGATTATTTCACACTTTTTCACACTGGACATTGCCAACGATATACAAGAATGAGAACTTCGCACATCAGTTTCTTAAAACGGGTGTATTGGAGGAGAGGGACCAGCTCCAGAACATATGAGAAAAATGTTACAGTACTTGCAAAATGTAAGATTTATTAGGACATATGTGTCCAAAGATTTATTAGGACATATATGTCCTAATAAATCATCAAATCATTGACTTATTCTTCAATATATGAAAACTAAATAATTTGGGGCTCAGTATTTATCATGTGTACATTTTTTTGTGATTTAGTTCTATTTTTGTTTTAATAGAATAACATTTGGACTGTAAAATTTGAATAAGTGACTTCTATGGCTAATTACTGTTTCTTTCTGTTATTTATCTGTTGCTGCTCAGGCCTTTTAATGATATTGTCTATTTAAAAATGCTTTACTGGGATTATCCTGCATTATTTTTATTGGCATAAAGTAGTTCCAGTATTATCATTTATCTAAATATTTCTCTGTAGTATGTATGTAGTATGTAGTGTGTATATTGTGCTCTAAAATTTGTTATTGTGACAGGTCTAGTTCTCTAATCTTGTTTTCCTTGCTGTTGTATTGTGTATTGGGGTTTTCTTTGGTCAGTGGTAGTTTTTTTTTTTTTTTTTAAGTGTTATACAAATACATTTAACTTGACTTGATGTTCTCTCTGGTGCTCTCTTGAGAGGGTTCTGTGGCATTCTTGTGGCATTCTAGTGATTTTCTCATGATGTTCTCATGACATTCTCATGACGCTCTTGTTTCGTTCTTGTGATGTTCTTTGCAGACCTGAGGGAGGAGTTCCGGGTTAGGATTTGTGATGACGGTAGAGTGAGGGGTTCTAGTGTTGGGTTTTGCAGCATTTTTGTGAGGGTTCTCTGCTGTTTGACTTTATTTCTTGACCTTTATTTAACCAGGAAATATCCCATTGAGATTAAAGGAAAAGTAACGTTTTTTACAATTTGAGCCTTATTTCGGTAATAAAACAAGTTGTTTTACTCACCCATATCACTTTGGTGTCATATGGAGCATTTCCGGAGATGTTTTAGATTAGCGTTAGGCTAACGCCTGTTAGCCTAGTGCGACTTATAGCCATAGCTCGGGGCATTCCCCGAGCATGTAATATGCCCCGTGCGGGCTCCAAATAACACAAACTTTATAACTTTTCAAATCATAGAAGCTCAATGTCTTTAGTCTACGATTTCGTTTGAATCAAAAGTGGCCTGTAATCCGAGATTTATCCATAGTTTACAGCTTTGCGTTCCATGTTTGGGTCCCGGGAGCTGAGAGCACACTCCGCACATGCGCACTGGCCTCCTCATCTACTCGAAACTATGGCTAAATCTCGGATTACAGGCCACTTTTGACCAAACAAAATCGTAGACTAAAGACATCGAGCTTCTATGATTTGAAAAGTGCTAAAGTTTGTGTTATTTGGAGCCCGCACGGGGCATATTACATGCTCGGGGAATGCCCTGAGCTATGGCTATAAGTCGCGCTAGGCTAACGGCGTTAGCCTAACGCTAATCTAAAACATCTCCGGAAATGCTCTATATGACACCAAAGTGATATGGGTGAGTAAAACAACTTGTTTTATTACCAAAATAAGGCTCAAATTGTAAAAAAACGTTACTTTTCCTTTAACAACCTCTTTTTCAAGGGAGTCCTGGCCAACAGGCAGCAGCAAACAAAAAAAACACAGTTACATATTTACACAGATAAGACATAAAAGTTTAAAAACATTATAAAAAACAAGTGCAGATTGTGGAATTGGTCTCAAAAGCTCTCAGTTTGGATTTAAAAGTGCTCAAGGAATTTAAATCAGTTAGTTTCCAGTCTTTCTGTAGCATATTCCATGCAAAAGGTGCAGAGTAAACAAATGCCTTTTTACCCAATTCTGTACAAGCATAAGGAACAGAAAGCAACAAATAGTCTTGTGAATGAAAAGAATACGATTCAGCATTTCTCAGAGCATCAGCATTAAGGTGCGAAGGCAGTAGCCCCAATATTGCCTTATAAATGAAAGTGTACCAGTGACTAGTCCTCCGAGTGGCCAGAGCAGGCCATCCCACTCGAGAGTATAATTCACAGTGGTGAGTGGACATTTTACAGTTTGTAATGAACCTCAGAGAAGCATGATAAACAGTATCAATCATTTGAAGACATTGAGCAGCAGCATTCATGTACAAACAATCTCCATAATCCAACACAGATAAAAATGTTGGATTGACAAGACGCGTGTTTACATTAAAAGAAGAACCCACAAACACTTTAAGACAAAAACTGGTCCACCCAAAGGACAAAACACCGAGCCACAAACAAAGCAATGTGGTCTACTCCATTCAGTGTAGTGAAGACTGCAGTGAACGCTATATTGGGGAAACCAAGCAGCCACTTCACAAGAGGATGTACCAACACAGGCGGGCGGGCCAGAGTGGACCGTCATCTGCCGTTCATCTTCACCTAGAAGCCGCGGGCCATTCATTTGAGGACAGTGAGGTTCAGATCTTAGCCAGGGAAAAGAACTGGTTTGGGAGGGGAGTTAAAGAGGCTATTTTTGTCAAAAAAGAGAATCCGTCGTTAAACAGAAATGGGGGAGTTAGACACAACTTGTCTCCCATTTTTAATTCGATTCTCAAACAAAGAATCATTAGGACAGACAAGCCATTGCAGAGGGGTGGAGAGGGTCGTTGTCTTGAATAGGGAATTGGACGCCAGAGAAATTTGAAATACAAAGAGACAGATTAGCTGATGGTTTCAGAGTTGTTTCAGTGTAGTGAGCGGGCTGATAGATATGCTAATACAAGACGCCAGAGGAATTCGTAAAACAAAAGAGAGTAGCGGGGATAGGTCAGAGCTTTGTTCAGGGAAGCTAGCTCCTCCCTTGCAGCTAGATATAAACAGGGTTGAACCAGCATGAGGGCCAGAGCTGACGAAGCCTCTCGGATGAGCGGCGAAACGTTTTCAACCAAACAAACTTTGTCCAGTTGACAAATTGAACTTCTCCTTTGATCATGGATTCTACCTGGATGACTGAGGGACTTTTCACGCATTAAAAGAAGAACACACTTTATTTCGAAAATAAAATCCCAATTTTAGCCTCAGCTTCTTCACAAGATTGTCTATATGTGGCTTGAAAGTGAGTTTGTCATCAGTTAAGACACAGAGGTATTTGTACATATGAACCACCTCTATTTCACTGCCCTCAAGAGTGGACATTATGGGAATCATTTGAGGCAACTTTTTACAATTAGAAAACAACATAAGCTTTGTCTTCTCAATCAGCATTGAGAAGAAGTTTTAATTAATGAGTGTTGGACAGTTATAAAAGCTTTCTGCAAAGATTCAACAGCCTGAACAAGAGTTGCTCCACAGCAGTAAATAACTGTGTCATCAGCATAGAACTGCAGTTTTGCATCTGACACATTTAAACCTAAATGACCTAAAATGATAAATAAGAGGGGGCCCAATACAGACCCCTGTGGCACCCCCTTGTAGACAGAAAGAAACTCAGAACACAGACCATCATATTTACGGTATTCTGAAAAACCCAAATGAAGCAGCCTAATTTTTAAAATATCATGATTGACGGTGTCAAACACTTTCGACAAATCAATAAAAAGAGATGCATAATATTGTTTCTTGTCAAGCGCAACAGTAATGTAATTTACCACTTTCATTGCTGCTGTAATGGTATCATGTTGTTGGTACATTGTTGGGAGAGAAGAGGTTAGTGTTCTTTGATATTCCCTGGCATTCTGTTGTGTTCTTATGGCGTTTTTTCTGGTGTTTTCGTGTTCTGCTGCACAGACCTGGGAGAGGAGCTCTGGTTTAGGATTTGCTCAGGTTCTGGTTCTGGTTCTCATTTGTTCTCGTGGGGTTCTGTGGCATTCTCTCTGACAATGGTTCTGAGAGAGGACCTCTGTTTTAGGATTTCTGATGATGGTAGAGTGAGGGATGAGAGGTAAGGGTTTTTTGACGTTTCTTTAATGTTCTGTGATGTTCTTGTGTTCTCCTTCACAGACCTGAGGGAAGATCTCTGCTATTTATGCTTAGGGTTCTTGTAGCATTCTCTGATGTTTGTTCTCCTTCACAGACCTGGGGGAGGAGCTCCGGGTGAGCATTCCTCTGGACGCTCCATTGCGCCCCCTGCTGGGAGGAAAGGTGGTGCTGCCCTGTTACTTTGAGGATGACGTGGTAGCCCCGCCCACCTCCTCGTCGGCCAGTCTAACGCATCGCGTCAAGTGGAGTCATGTGACGGAAACAGGCACTCGGACCGTGCTGGTGGCAGTGGGCGGGACCGTGCAGGTAGAGGCAGAGTTTGTGGACCGTGTTACCATGGTGAACTACCCGCTGGTGCCCACGGACATCAGCCTTGAGATCACTGAGCTGCGACGAGCTGACTCTGGTGTTTACCGCTGTGAGGTCACTCACGGGCTCCACAGCAAACAAGACACAGTACACCTGCATGTCACAGGTATGCCAGATGCCCTCCCATCCTCCTATATCCCTGTGTCTCAGATGCCCTCCCGGCCTCCTATGTCCTGATTATTGTTGTTTCAGATAAATAGGAGTGCATTGGTCTATCTGAGGTCTAACCTATCCCTTTCTGTTTTGTTCTGGTCCGGTTTGGCCTGATTCTGTTTCAGGTGTGGTGTTCCACTACAGAGCATTCACGCGTTACTCTCTGACGTTTGAAAAAGCCAAAGCAGTATGTGAAGAGAACAGCGCTACTTTGGCCACTCCAGCACAACTGCAGGCGGCCTACGATGACGGATTCCACCAGTGTGACGCAGGCTGGCTCTCAGACCAGACCGTCAGGTACTAAACCCGGTCTAAACTTGCCTGGTTTACACCAGACCATATCACAAGTGATATATGGTCTGGGAGCCACCTACTGAATATCTCGTAGCGGAGGTGTGGTTTACGATTGCCAACGGCCGTTTATTGGGCGTTACGAATGTCATTTGGCGTATACGTAGCCCATAGCCAATCATGTCAGTTGTCAGTTCAAACTACAAGCTTCTGTTTGTCACGTAGTACGCGTCATCGTCTTTCCACCCCTCCCCGCTCTCTGACTGGCTCCCCAAATCATGATCCCTCGCTTAGCCTCGTTGCCAGGCTGTCTTTTAGATCGGAACGAACGAAAGCAGCCTGGGATTTCCAAGGTTAGGTCTAAACCAGGACTAAACCAGAACTAAACCAGGTTCAATACACATAGAGGACAAGACATGACATGATAACAAGACACGACAACAGTGAAGACATATAGGAAATTAGACATTGTGAAGAAATGAGAATGGCTGGGTATTAGATTATAATCATGTTGTAAATAAAGATGCTATTTATTATAATTTGGTTTAGGGCTAAGTAAACTTGGATGAAGCAGGTATGTGGGGGAGGTGGGGGACTAGGGTGTGAAGGTGCATATGACAGGTTTTTTATAATTATAATAATCTACTTACTTTGGTGGGATAACACTAGGGAGACACCAAGACAGCTCTTTCACTTGCGACATGATATTGATATTTTAACTTTAAGTATCACTGGTGAAGAATACCCTGATACCCGACATTAACCGATAACAATGTAATGTCTGAAAATGGCACTTTCACATTTCCTTAAAACACAGTTAACTTATTGCACAAAAGATCCAGTTGTGGTAAAAGCCCATTCAAGATATCGGCTGAACCAATATCATAGAACTGATACCCAATCCAGCTAATTGTTCAGTATCGGTTTTCGTATCGGTGCATCCCTAGATAATACCTATAATAAAAAAATATTTAAAAATAGAGTTTTACACAGACAAGAAGCAATTTGCGAAGAAAAGTTGAAAACTATGTAGAAAATTACAAGACATCTATTTAAAAGTGCTATGCCTTCTTCTTTATTTGATGTTAGCCCCTCCCACTTTTGCTATGTTTTATTTGGTTTGAATTATAGCTTTGTTTTGTGTTGTAAACAGTAAGCAAGTGTGAGTGACCAAACTGATCTGTGCAGATACCCCATCCAGGAGCCCAGGGAACGTTGCTATGGAGACAAGGAGAACTTTCCCGGAGTTCGGACTTATGGGGTCCGGGACTTGAATGAGACCTACGACGTGTACTGCTTTGCCGAGAAGATGGATGGTACAGATGAGACTAAACCAGGACTAAACCAGGACTACAACAAGAACTAAACAAGGACTTACCCAGGGCTAAACTTGGATTAAACCAGAACTGCAAGAAGGAGTAAACCAGGACTAAACCAGAACTACAACAAGGACTAAATAGGGACTAACCCAGGACTAAACCATTTTTATTTCAGTTCATTTTATTTTTGCCTTCTTCAGGCTGTGATCATCACATCATCATACCATAATGTCTGTTTAGAATCAGCTCTAGACACAGATTTAGTCCAGATTTAGCCCAGGTTTAGACCCAGATTTAGTTTAAGTTCAGAGAATTTTTAGGGTTAGTGTTAGGGTTAGTTTAATTTCAGTACCTGGGTTTAGTCCACTTTTAGTATTTGGGTTTAGTCCAGTTTGAGTGCAGGTTTACATCATGTTTGGTCCAGGTTTAGACCCAAGTTTAGTCTAGATATTTTCCAGATTTAGACCCAGGTGTACACCCAAGTTTACACCAAGGTTTGAACCCAGGTTTAATCCTGGTTTAATTCTAGTCCTGCTGATCCTCTTATAGGTCATGTGGTCTACTCCACATCTCTGGAGAAGTTTTCGTTTTCTGAAGCTGCAGATCAGTGTGTGAAGCTTGGAGGACGCCTCGCCTCCACAGGTTAGTCCTACCTTTGCCAGAAGTGCGGGGCTTTGTGAGCTACAGGGTCTGTCCTGGGGGACTACATATAAAACTGCAATGCTGCTGAGGTTCCCCAGGGGTCCCCAGAACCCACTTTGGGAACCATTGTGTTAAGTGAGTGGCTCTTCCTTTCTCCTCCTCTCTGATTTTCTCTCTCTTCCTCCTCTGACTGGGTCCTCATCTCTGATTGGCTGTCTCCTTCTTCTTCTCCTCTCTCATTAGCTCACTCCTCCTCTCTGATTGAACGTCTCCTCTTCAGGTGAGCTGTACCTGGCGTGGGGGCGGGGTATGGATGTCTGCAGCGCTGGTTGGCTGAAGGACGGCAGCGTGAGGTACCCCATAAACAAGGCCCGCCCTCAGTGTGGTGGGGGGCTGATCGGGGTGCGCACCGTGTACCTGCATGAGAACCAGACTGGCTTCCCCCAACCGGACTCCCGCTATGACGCAATCTGCTTCAGAGGTCAGTCCGGATTCAAAGGTTAGTCTGGGGTCAATCCAGTGTCAGGGGGCAGTCTGGGGGCAGTCCAGCGTCAGGGGTCAGTGTGGGATCAGGGCAGTTTCTGTATTTACTTCTATGACTTTTTGGAACTCCCTAAAAGCTTGGCATTTTGTCCGGGAGGGGGACCTAACATTCCACTGCAACCATGGCAAACCACTTTTAAGTTCAAGTTCAAAGTTTATTATTAATTCTTTGTAGGCAGACTATACAAAGAATTTAAATAATCTTTCTCGCTATCCCATGTGTAATAAATAAATAATAAATGTTAAATAGTGCAAAATCTTCTTTATAAGATGTTTTATGTTCATTGTGGGCCTAGGGAGCGCTGCAATTTTAAGTCCTGTTTGTACAACGGGTACATATGGTTTTTGACAATAAAGCTGACTTTGAACTTTGAACTTTGAAAAGTGCAAAAGACGTATAGTGCAAGGCACAAGACTTTTTTGGGGGGGAGTCAGGAGGGGTCTGAGTCCAAGTGTTCTTTGGGGAGTTCTATTCTTGGGGAGACGCAGATTTCTAGCTTCCTGGCAGCCTGGTGGAGAGGGGAGAGAGTTCAGCATCCTCACAGCCTGGTGGATGAAGCTGTTAGTGAGTCTGGTGGTGCCGGAATGGAGGGTCCTGTACCTCCTCCCAGAGGGCAGGAAGCTGAACAGATTGTGTGTGGGGTGGCTCGCATAACTTAAAATTGTAATCGCCTTGCAGGTGAAGATCATTGGTGCACTTTGTGGGTGAAGATCATTGATGCACCTGGGTGCAGGGAGGGGAGTGGTGCACCAGTGATCTTCCTGGCTGTGTTCATTATGCACTCCAGGGCTCTTCTGTTGTGGTCAGTGCAGCTTCCACCACACACACAGTTGTGAAGCTGGAAAGGATGCTCTCACTGGTTCCTCTGTAGAATGTGGTCATGATGGATGGTGAGGCACAAGCCTGCTTGAGTTTTTGTAGGTAGTAGAGGCACAATGCAGTGTTGGTGGTCCAGGAGAGGTCCTCACTGCACTGCACCCCTGGAATTTTGTGCTGCTCACTGTCTCCACAGCAGCACCATCAATGGTCAATGTTGGGTACAGCCTTTGGAAGTTGACAACAATCTCCTTAGGCTTGCTGACATTCATCTTTAAACATTGTTTTCTATTCACTTGAGCAAAAGAAAAAAGTAATTTTAGATCAGTATTGTAATTTAAAATAACATGGTGTTTAATAGATTTTAACTAAAGAGCTGACATAAATACAATAGATCTACATTCTCATGGTCACAACATTAATCACACATTTTATTCAACATGGATGAACTTTGACCTTTGACCCTCGTCTCATTCAGAGGGAGAAGAACCAGTCAAGCCCTTCCCTGGGCTCACCCCTCCCCCTACAGAAGAGGAGGCAAAGGGCGGAGATGTCATCACTATAACCCCCCTTATTGTCCCCCCTCTGCACCACTCCTCCACAGGTACTAAACAATGAACTTAACTGACAATGACTAAACTAGGACTGAACCAGGACCAAACCAGGACTGAACCAGGACTGAAACAGGACTAAACCAGGACTGAACTAAATCAGGACTGAACAACATCTGAACTAGAACTAAACCAGGATTGAGTCGGGACTGAACAAGGCCTCAACCAGGTCTAAACCAAGTCTAAACTGGGACTAAACCAGGACCTGTTATGTTTAGTGTTGTAGCATAATCGGTTTGTTTCCGTTCAGGTGTGGTGTTCCATTACCGTTCCTCCAGGGGGCGATATGAGCTCACATTTGAGGAGGCGAAGCAGACGTGTGTGAATGTGGGCGGAGTCATTGCCAGTCCTGAGCAGCTCCAAACAGCATTCGAAAATGGGCTCCATCAGTGTGATGCTGGTTGGCTGAGGGACCACACTGTCAGGTAACCACAACCCTCACCCATAGACTGCAAACATCTCTGGAGATATCTATTCTGGTGGCTGCCGCATTCGGCTCTATCGACTTCAATTCACTTTCTATTGAAAAACCGTGCTCCCTCTCTCGGTAACTGCTAAACCAAGATATGAACTTTAATAACAGAACAGTAAAGTACCTTCTTTCCCTGAGGTTGCTCCTGCTACCATTAGCAACAGGTTTGATTGACAGTATTGTTAAGCACCTGCCCTCTGCCAAACCAGCCACGCTCCCGATTGGCTCTTTGGTTGCTATGATACTCATGCTCAGAATTCCAAATGTGAAACTGGGCTCTAGATTAGCCACTGTAACTGCTAGCCACAATGAGCTTCATTTGGAGCCAAACGCTGTAGGTGACATCACACTCAATTAGTCCACTTCTTTATAAAGGTCTATGCCCTCATCCACCATCATAGCACTGTCCACGACCACACCCCTGACCATAAGCACAACCCCCCACATCACTATCATACCACCACCCTAACCCTCCATCCCCACTATGTGCAAAACATCACCAACCATCACCATCCTCATGAAGCCCCACACTAAACTCTGACCACCCCATTATAGCTCAAACCTAACCATCCATCCCCACTTTGAGAAACCAGTCCCTCACTCTCTTCGTAACAGCACCCTAACCATCCTCTGCTTCTATGAGTCAAACTATTGCCACTACTACTGCTACTCTGCCCTCACCCTCATAACCACCATAACCTGACCAGACCATTTTTAAAGGAAGGTAAACGTAAACCAAATGTCTGTCACCCCCTCCTCACCCACAGGTACCCAATTGTGTCTCCCCGAGACAGCTGTGCAGGGGACCTTCTGAATGTCCCTGGAGTGAGATCTTACGGATTCAAACCTGCCTTTGAGAAATACGATGTGTACTGTTACGTCGACCGCCTTGAAGGTTAGAGAGCTGTTTGGATTTACATGTACATGCACAATATTTAATAACAGCCAAACACCAGGGCAGAGATGCTTTAAGACATTTTTCTTGTGGGTGTACTGTGACTTTTTTTTTTTTTTTTTTAACAAAATAATGTTTTTAATGCGTTTTATATTTGTATGTATTTTACATTTATATTTAAAGAGTCACATTTCCATAATGCCTTTCTACCTTCAAGGTAGAAAGCACTTTATATCAAGGAACCGCTCACCCATTGGCACACACACCAGTTTGCACAAACACTGAGAATGAGGTGGGTTAAGTGTCTTGCCCAGGGACAGAACGACAGCATTCATCTGTAGGAGCTGGAATCACATGCCAACCTGTATGTCAGAGGATTCTGACTGCTCTACCAACAATGTTTATGTTGAGAGCAGAATTCAAACCACCAAACTCCGGATCAGTGAACTTAGCTACTGCCACCCATTAATGGGGAAAAAAAGGCAGGAGAAACTTTTCATCAAATCCAAAGATATTTCCTGTACTCTAGTGAATACTATTTTAGCAGATCATTCCCATTCACAACCACCTGCCCCACTCACCCTAACCCACAGCCAGAGTCATACTGTACCACACTAACCTCATGCATTCTTGATAAAAGGAGAAATTCAATTTGTCATCTGGACAAAGTTTATTTGGTCGAAAACGAGTTGCTTTGTCAGTTCTGGTTAGAGTGCTGATGGACACTGCTTATATCTAGCTGCAGGGAGGAGCTAACTACACTGTACTGTCTACTATACTGTAGTGTAGTAGCTGCGAAACATTTTCAATCAAATAAACTTTGTCCAGTTTACAAATTGAATTTCTCCTTTTATCATGGATTCTACCTGGACGACTGAGGGATTCTTCACACATCTCATGCATTCTTGTGTTTTATTTTATTTAAATTTTTGTATTTGTGTAGGGGAGGTTTATTTGTCACTAAAGCATAACGTCTGTGTGTATTTCTGTGTTTGTACAGTTTTATTTTATTGTATATTTATTTGTTTGTGCAGGGGAGGTGTTTTTCTCCAGTGACTATGATAGCTTCTCTCTGGATGAGGCGCATCAGCACTGTGAGCAGCTCAACGCGTCACTGGCTTCTCCAGGGCAACTGTACGCGGCGTGGAAGGCGGGGCTTGATAAGTGTAAACCGGGTTGGCTGCAGGATGGGTCAGTGCGTTACCCGGTCAGCCAACCACGCCCCCAGTGCGGCCAAGGAACCGCAGGAGTCCACATCATCCACGCCTTCCCCAACCAAACCGGCTTCCCCGATGTGCACTCGCGCTATGACGCTTACTGCCACAGAGGTGAGCCAGCAGGGGGTGCTGAGGGGTTTCAACAGTAATTACCATTCTTTCTTCCCATTGACTTTTTGAAAAATTTCTAATATTGAGAGTTCAAAGATGTGGATGCTAACCAGCTACAGGGTAACAAATATCCATAATGCAATTGGTTTAAGTCCAAAAACACATTTAAAAACGTCAAATTCTGGTAAATCCTTTAATATTTTGGAGGTTTACAAAGTTTCAGAGACAGATTTTAAATAAAATGATAGGTCTTGTGATTATTAGTTATCACAGCTGATTATCGCTGAGACCGCTCTGATCTCTGTTATAATGTTTCCTCATCACAAACACACCTGGCAATGTGTTTTGTTTCATTCACACATGTTTAACACACAAACACTGCATATTTAGGCTGAGTTCTTCCCTCAAACAAGACACACTCTGTTCCACCTTGTGATGTCATGTGGTAATACAGGAAGTGCTCCACTGTGTTTTAAACTCCTTTCACAGAATCATTTTGATAATTTCAGCCCTGGAATTGCCCACTTCCACTGAACTAAAGATAAACGGTAGCCGTTAACTTACCCTAGAATGGACAATACTCTCCCATAGCACCCTGAAATTTTTTGACCCATTTTAATAGGGCATTCTATCTTGACTAAAAATGTTCAAATGACAGCCACACAGTGTTCAAAATGAGACTACAATAAAACAAGAACTCCATATTGGGGTTTATAAATCACTATAGGAGCCAACTAAGCCTACATTTAAGCTTTTAACAGCAAAACAAAAATGATAGGGGGCGGGTGCGTGCCCGAACCATAAAAGGCTCTAAATTAACATGTGAAGTGTGCACCCCCATTGAAGAACTTTGCACCCCAAAGCTCCTTCAACCAAAAATGTCTGGCGCCACCATGGTAACAGCCAATAAAACAGAGCATCAACGGCAGATGGAGTGATGGACACATAAATCAACACAGGGTGGCTCAGGGTGAAACTACTGCAGACAGTGACAGTGACTTCCTGTGTGTAGTTTATCGCCAGCCTTCTATGCATTGAAAGAATTTATCTGAACTATGGCCTCCCATTTCACAAATAATAATACAGTTGCATCTAGAAGAAGTGCAATGCTCTGATTTTTTTTATTTTTATTTTTTATTTTTTTTAGAGTCTCATTAGCTTCTGGTGTGTTGTCTCTTCCCTGCTAACCTGTGCTGCAGTCTGCATTCATGGATTTAAAATCTCATACGATTCTCCTTGTTTCTGTAGTCTGTGTTTTTTGTTGTACATTTAACATTTTAATACTGAAAAATCCTGTAGTGTGCTTCAGGCTTAACTCTAAGATATAAAACACGTTATTTCTATCTCTCAGTAGTGAATATGACTAAAGTGACCACAACTGCGCGCCCTGGAGTTGTCTTCACGACCACAGCCCCGTCAGAATTTACTCCCACTGGACTCGATAAAAAAACTGGTGATGATGAGGAGCCTGAGGTTTCTGTGACGATGCTGCCAGTGACAGAGGCGCCAGGCATTTCCGTGACGACGATGTCGCTGTCAGAGGAGGTGATCGGCGCAGTCACAGCCCGAGAGCAATATGCCACTCCCAGAGGTCAGTACCCCTGTTGCAAAGAAATTTAAAATAAAAGAATGTGATAATTCCATGATTTCGATAACAGACACACAGATTAACCAACATTCCGAAAAACAGAATAGGTGGTTATCTTTATTTAGAGATGACCACCAGCGGGCCAAAGTGAGAATTGTGCATTAAAAAAAAGATCAGACCTGACAATGTTTGGCCTCCAGGGGACATGGCCTGATAACGCTGCTCTCCATATGTAGTATGTACATATTCATCTAAGCTGGCTGCTGTTGTGATGAGCTGGGATGCTCAGGTCCAACAATCCACTAAATATCACCCAGAAGAAATGCCAACCAGGTACTATATTTGGAAATCAGTCAGGAGCTGCGCTGGTTTGCCAGGAGGCGGGTACTTAGCAACGCTGTCAATTAACTTGTTGCTGATGCTAGCAAGAGCGGCCTTAGGGAAAGAAGGCACCTGATTGGTCTGTTATTAATGTTCATATCTTGATCTTGATTTTGGGACAAACAGTGAACTAAAAACCCCAGGATCATGTAGAGTGGGTTAAAAACAAAACAACATTTTAAACTAAATGACGAGTTTGAGAGCAGCAGTTACAGAGTGAGGGGGGGCTTGATGAGAATACGACAGTTTGGCTGCAGAATGGGTCTGTTAGCCAGTCAGCTGGCCTCGCCCCTAGTGTGGCCAAAGAACCACCAGGGTCAACATCATCCACTCCTTCCCCAACCAAAGTGGCCTTCCCCACGTGCACTTGATATTGTGAGCTAACAGTTGGGGCAATGAGCCTACTGCCAGAGAGGTGAGCCGGCGTGGGACTCTACAAAAGTGAGGCAATAGGGAGCACAATTATTTGACTTCTTCAGTATGTTCAGCACCAACAGGTTGGCTCTGCTGGCTTAGAAGTTGACAGCAATGCCGGTAGATGGCCCTCCGGTGCCTCTTTGGTGTCCAGGAAGACCACAGTATGCACGGTTACAGCGCTGTATGTCTGATAGTGGGACCATTTTCTCTCCTTTCCTTAGCCACTTCCAAAATTTCTCTGATGACTCTGTAGTGGTAGGATGCATCACAGGTGATGATGAGAGGGTGTATTGTGGTAGACTTTGCCTCCTGAAGCAAAAGGAACCACCTCTTTAGCTCAGTGTGACAAAGACCAACATGACAAAGACCAAGGAACTGATAAAAGCTGCTGTGGCCCCCACCTCCTCCAGGGAGCAGTGTAGATGTAGTGGAGGTGTACCTGAGGGTGTATTTGGACAATAAACTGGAGCAGGAACATGGCTGCTGTCTACAGGAAGGGTCAGAGACGCCTCCACTTTCTGAGAAGGCTAAGGTCCTTTTACATCTACAGGACAATGCTCAGGGTGTTCTACGGTGCCACCATGTACGCTGTGGTCTGCTGGGGCAGCAGTCTGCATATGAGGGACACTATTAGACTCAATAAAATCATCAAGAATGTGGCCATGTTGTGAGGAAGGAGCTGGACTCTCTGACTGTAGTGTCAGACAGAATGCTGTCCAAAATCAGGATTATTCTGTACTCTTCTTCCTACCCACTCCACAATGTGCTGATCAGCTACGAGAGCTTGTTTAGCCATAGACTATTACTTCCACTTTTCTCCACTAAGAGACAACTCCAACCCTATAACCATAAACCTAACTCCACTGACCCTCACACTAACTGTTACTGCTTCAGACACCATAGATTGGTTACTACCACACTGCTCCACTGAGAGACAGAGAAAACCATTCCTGTCACTATTGCCATCAAACTGCTGAATTCTGATGGACTTGAGGCTAACCAAAAACAACATGGTAAAGTACAATGACCGCTGAGCTGAATGAGATGGCAATAACATGGGGCGAGGCAAAGCACACAGCCCACCACGGGACCAGGTGGAGGGAAACTCATAGTGGCCTTATGTCCAAATAAAAGAGGACTTTCCAATGCGGTGGTGATGTGAGCAAATAGATGATATAACTGTTCTTGTTTGGTGAGGATCTAGGCCTGAGAAACAGCAGAGAGAGTAAAATAAAGGTTTACTTTAATAATAAAGAGATATTATGATTTAAGATATAAAACAAGGTATTTCTGTCTCACCATAGTTCCCTCCCGTCAACCTGACTCTTATACTCCTACTGGACTGCCTACGGTTATTTCTCAAGTGACAGAAGAGGTGATCCACGAGTCCAGAGTCCCACAGCAGTCTGTCACTCCCCCAGGTCAGTTCAACTGCTGCAAAGAAAATTAATTCAAATCACAAGCGGCCCTCACGGGCTGTGCTTCACACTAGGCCAGTGCTTCTCAAATAGTGGGGCGGGCCCCCCTGGGGGGAGCGTGGTGTGATGCCAGGGGGGGCACTTGTGACCCTGGGAAACGTGCTTTTTTGCCGTACTGTACTAGAACAAAGTGTAATTGCACATCAGCAACAGTAGTTGGCAGTGGCGCTCTCATTGTCGCTCTGTCATAGTCATAGTCATAGTTTGCTTTATTGTCGAAAAACATCATATGTACATGTACATAGAGTGAATTCGAAATTTCGTTTCCCCACTAACCAGGCAGGACAGTATAGAGTGGCTAGGGGAGGGGCCGCTGCGCATGCGTGCGCCGCCGACTGGGAGATGCAGAGTGGAAAAGATGCAATACAATCAGTGACAATTTACAACATGTAATGACAGAAAAACAAATGGAGAGGTAACATACAGTGTCTTTTTCTTTGGCAAAAGAAGGAAGGGTGGAGGGGGGATCAGATTGGAAATCAATGAAATTGATTGAAACCGAGAGCAGAGAGCAGACCTTTCTAAAAGATAGGGAACATTTACTCAATCATGTCAGTATGAATTTGTCCGAATAGTGTGTGCCATGTTTTTGTAGAGTTCATGATAACAAGCCACATCTGTGGCCTTGGGAGTGTTTCTTGCAGGGAGGCAGAGTCAAAACAAAGATAGCCCGTTGGAGACACAGATTTTCTCAGGGAGACATCATTTTTCCGGGGCAGGGGTCGGCAACCTTAAATATGCGATATACAGAAGAGACTCACCATCAGCAGAACATCCTCTGTCACAGAAAAAGCACGTGTATTCCACTGAGTTGTGTCCTTTTTTTTTCCAGCGCTTTTAGTTTATGCAAATGGACCATGTGGTTTTAAGTTTCATTTCTGTAAAACGTTAACAAATGTGCGTAAAGCTGCATTAAAAACATTTAATATTTGAGTCCTCAGTGCAACATGACAGTGCAGTCTTTGTTGGAAGTTTCTTTCTTTTTTGTTTTTAATGTTAATAAAAGGATACAATGTTATGCACAGGTGTACTAATAACAATTTTCTAGACAAATAATACTATTTATAGTTGCGCGCAGGGAGGGGGGCGTGAAATTTTTTCTTCTTCCTAGGGGGGCCTCACAGAAAATAATTGAGAAGCACTGCACTAGGCCAACCCGCCACTCCTTAAGGATGGCACTAACACACCCCCAGTTTATGTATTATTGTGGCTTTGGGCTGTACTTGTCACTAGACAAAGTCAACACTGTTTGGAAGCACTGCTGCACTAACATGAAAAAAACATTTCACACTTTCAGGCATTACAATGGCAATACCTTACAAAAAACAACATTTTTTTATTTACTTGTTTATTTGAAGGACAATGTGCAGGTACATTAAAAAGATGGCTGCACCAGATTTAGCAGAATGCTAATTTCCATCTGTAGTCCATTGGCCCCCTGGGACTTATTTGATGGAGATGACCCGAAGAATTTCACATTTCTCAGTGATACTAATAAGTTGTTTAATTACTTTGAAATGTAGGACATTTTTGACATTTTCCCACAAGAATAACATGGGCACTTTCTTACATCTTTGACTTCACTTTTGGTCACATAGATGACAGGAAGATTTTGACCCTTTGTGCATAATTTAGTTTTATGCTATAGAGGGCACTATTGTACCAAATTAAATTATTTTAGAATTAATAGGTTTAGGCTACAAAGTTTTACAACTGATTCAAATTTGAGCAAAATCGAATGTTTTATACACAAACAGGTGCAAAATTTGAAACTAATAATGCTAACTTACCGGGTTGACATAGTTTTGCAATTAAGTCAAAGCAAGAATATAATTATTTTGCTAATTGCTAATTATTATTATTACTAATCATTTTATAATTATTTCAGAAAATGTGTTGCTTGCACAGCAGGTAGTGCAATTTCCTCTGACCATTTAATTTTGTAGAGCCCAAAATTACAACAACAGTTGTGTGGTCTGTGGTCTGACAATTCTGCCCTGGTCCATGTTCTGCTCCACAGCATTTCCTTCAGTTACACCTGATCTAGAGACCTCCGCTTCAGGCTCTGCTTCAGGCTCTGCTTCAGGCTCTGGTTCAGGCTCTGCTTCAGGAGAGCCCTCTGGGACAAGCGCGGAGGGGTCTGCTGAGGGTCCGGGGTCTGGTCTGGTCTCAGGTATTGGGTCTGGTCTGGACTCTGGTCTGGGCTCTGGTCTGCACTCTGGGGTAGGGTCTGCAGAAGGTTCTGGTGTGGTCTTTGTTTCTGGAGACAGAGAAAGTGACAGGTCCAGAATGACAGAAATCCAGGAGGCCACAGGAGAGACTGCATCTGGAGTCTCACAATCAGGATTGGGATCTGGTGAGTATGCGTCCATCTCCGACCCTCTCCTTTACACCTCTGACCCTCTTGTCTACTCTTTGGACATTCTCAGTACTCCTGAGCAGTATCCTGTTTAACCTCAGATGGGTCAGATGCAGAAGACACATGTAAAAACCTGAAGTGTGTTTGTCTACATATTAAAGAGCCCATATTGTGCTACTTTGTGATCTTATGTCAGTGTTATAATGGTGTTTCATCATCGCAAACACATCTGGAGCTGTGTTTTGTTTCATTCAGAAATGTTTAACACACAAACCCTACATATTTTGGCTGAGTTCTTCGCTCAAACAGGGAATCACCACTTTGTGATGTCATACAGGAAATGCTCCGCCATCTTTTTAAACTACATATACCTTCACTAGAATCATTTGGATAATTTCAGCCCTGTAATTACCAATCTAAACAAAAGATAAACATGTTAACTTGAAAACTACCACTAATGACAGTACAAGATGGAACAGAGCATTTTGAGCATTGGAGATGTAGACAGACTAATAATAAAGGGTTATTTAAACATGTGAATGAAACAAAACACAATTCCAGGTATGTTTTTGAGGAAATAAAACTCACAAGAATCAATTTTCTATAATATAGAACCTATGTAATTCAATTGTTACAGACGGCTCTGTTTTGTGCAGGTGAGGAGTCTGGTTCCAGCCCAAGCTCGGGTATTCTTTCAGGTCTTGAGTCTGGTCTTGGGTCTGGGGTCAGTGGAGATCTGAGTGGTTCCGGGGTGGTGCTTGTGGATGGTTTTGTGGAGCAGATCAGAGAGAGTGCCTCTGGAGAGGAGCTGGGCCGAGAAGGAGTGATGTACAGCGGTTCTGGCTCCTGGAGGGTCTCTGGCTCGGCCTCTGGATCCGGCTCAGGATCTGGATTCTCTGAAGTGCTGCTGGTGGATGGGACCCTTGTGGACCAAAGCCCGGATCAGACTTGGGGGCAAGAGCTCTCGGGATCTCAGCCTGTGGGATCAGGATTCAGTGGGATCTCTGGCAGCTCCTCCTCAGGTGGATCAGGTCTGTGTTCCTTCTCTTAAGTTTTATCTAGTTTAATTCTGACCACAAACATCATGGCAATCAAAAAGCCAATGAGGAGTGAGGCTGTTGAAAGTAACACTCCTCTCCGCCCACACCACTGGTTTGGCAGGGAGAAGGTGCAACCCTCTCAATCAAGGTCATATATTGATTGATTGGTCATATATTGAACCCTAGGATCATGTAGAGTGGGTAAAAAAAAAAAGTAAGAACAAAATGGTGTGCCTAACAGCAACAGTTACAGAGGGGTAGAAAGTGAACTGGAGCTTGATCAAGCCGAAGCACGCTCATGCTCACTTCCTATTTGGAACGCGGCAGCCAGCATGTTAGATATGTCCAGAAATATATAAAGTCTATAGTATGGGCCAGCCCATAATCTGAGACTTGTGTTTGAAGCAGACAAAGAAGTTAAAATGAAATAAAATAAAATAAAACTGAAAATAAAATTCAAAATAAAAATAAATTAACTTCAACTCAAAATAAAATTGAAGTTATAATTTGGACATTTTAAATCACAACTTAATAAAAGTAATAAGTCCGACAACCTCTGCCCTAGAAAACTGCAGTCCCCAATGGGAGCTGACATTGCCGTAAACATCATCACAACAAAGTGCCATATAACCTCGCGCAGCTGTGATTGGCTAAAAAGAAACTAGTGGGTGGGAAAAGAGGGGTTATTCAGGGTTGCTTGTTCAATCAGCTCAAGGCATTCTGCTGCAAGTCCCTCTATTTTCTAAAAGCTTTCAGCGAGAGCCGTTCCAGATGGATAATGAATGTGTAAAACTCAATTCAGAATGATACACGTATCAATCTTTCTTTTTTCATTTGTACCAAAATTACTTTAAATCCTACATTTATCACCGGTTAATAAAATAAAACTGGAGAATTGCATTCTGTATGTCACAGTGGGCATGCAGCAGTGGTAGTGAAAATGGGGGTAGAAATGGCGTCTTGAAAACAAGCAAGTAAAGATTGGTCAAACATGCATGACTCAGGCAAATTGTGGGAGGAAAGAACTACGTATAACATGATTGACGTTTTTGCAATCTGGACCTTATTTTGGTGATGAAACAACGTCATTTACTCACCCGTGGTGTCATTTGGAGTATTTGCAGAGATTTCGGAGTTGGGCTATATCCATTTAACGTGAGTGGTCGGGGCACGATGTTGCAGTCACCAAATAACACAAACTTTATCACTTTTCAAATGACAAAAGTTCAATGTGTTAGTTTACACTTTCGTTTGAGTTTCGGAACATGAAAAAATGTTTCTATAGACCCTCTTTCTGTTAGTAAACAAAGATGACGTAGGCGCGGTTGCGCGCGCAGTCGGGCAACAGAAGCATGGCAGAACTCCGCAACTCGTCAATCTATGCAAAGAGAAAGAAAAGATCGCGAATGTTACCTCAACAAGCTGACTTTGGCAAATGGTGTCCGACTGCCAGATCCTAATGCGATCAGTGAGTGGGTGGATGATGTTAGCAAGTGGCCTAATATACAGTGGCCAGATATTTATACAGGGCTCTCAAGTTTTGAAGATTGCTTTTTAGCATTTTTTCCTGAGGAGTGTGTGTGTGTGTGTGTGTGTGTGTGTGTGTGTGTGTGTGTGTGTGTGTGTGAAGGGGGGGGGGTTTAGTCCTGGTTTAGTTCTGGTTTAGTGCCGAAATAGATGCAGAAATAATCTGATATGACTCACCCATAAAAACGCGGTCACTCGTATCCATGTATGTACGTGTCACGGTCTTTAATAATCCGGATCTCCGGAGAAAAGGACATATCCCGAACTTATCCCGTGTCCTGAGACGAGAGTTCCTTCTTACGTAACGTAGCAAGTTAAGGATTCTTCTTCTCTTGGAAATGCCGCGTAAACATTCACGCGGCTCGCTCACAGCTGATGATCAGCCTCACAGCTGATCGGCGAACAGGCCGAACAGCTGTGAGCGACTAAACAGGGTAGGGGAGCTCACAGAAAAGAAAGTTAAAGTGAAAATTTCATGCCATGGGACCTTTAAGTACTGTACAGCGGTGTAGGAAAATATAGATTTTTGCAGCTCCTCTTTTATCTTTAAATTTTCAGCTCGTAGTCCGTCACACTCCTGTCGCAGACACTCACTAATGACACTCACTAATGTAAACTGGGCTTTCCAGCTAAATAGACAACCTTACCTGATATAAAGTGGGCGCTGCAGACGCGAGCATTTCTGATTATGTTTTCATTCCAGTCAACGCGTTTGATCGCCTGCAGCCACAGACGGCGCCTGTTGCTTTGAAATGGTCGTGATCCTCTTGGAATCCGGTAAAACTTTAGTCCGCCGGTAGAATATCGATTTTGGCAACCATACACACAACAACCAGACATTTTGCTGAAATTGGAAGCTGGAATGTGCTGGAAATGTTCGTGTCTCTATCTGAATGAATGGGGAGTAATGGCACTTCTGTTGCCAAATGCGCACGCAGCTTTTTTGTCACTGCCCCCATAAAAGGGTCTATTACACCACGGTTCGTCATGGCACGAATATCCTCCAGAGTTCACAGACACAGATTTTTTTTATCATCACCCAGGCCGCAAATCCCACTCGAGACAGCAAAGGCATTCTTCGTCTGTTGCCATTGACATACAATGTCCACATAAACACCAGCAGGTACTGCCTTTTCGTAGACGGGCCGTCGCTTACTGCTCTCTGGTGCGCTGCTCTTCAAACTGTCTCTGCTTCCTTCTTTCGAATACCTCCTCATCCGTATACTCAGGCTCAAAACGATAGGGACGGCCATCATACTCAAATAACTCCTCTTCAGTCTTGAAGTCCGAATCTTCAGCCATGTCTCACTTGCAACAGAAAAGTTCTGAGTGTCTTCTAAACAAAGTAATTAATACTTGAGTAGTGAATACTTGCGCGTGGTCCTCGTTGATGACGTCATCCAATTGGACCCATGACTGGATCTCTGGTTACACGCCACTTTTGATCATTTGTCATTTGAAAAGTGATAGAGTTTGTGTTATTTCGTGACTGCAACATCGTGCCCCGACCACTCACATTAAATGGATATAGCCCAACTCCGAAATACTCCAAATGACACCAAAGTACAAAGGGTGAGTAAATGACATTGTTTTATCACCAAAATAAGGTCCAGATTGTAAAAATGTTACTTGTCCTGTAAAGTTTTTACATGTTTTAACACTTTTGTTTTCAGCATTGTGGGAGAGCGGGCAACCTTGGGTGCAACTCCGTGGAGATGTAGTTTATGTGACAGAAACCCAGACACAAACTGTAAACGTAGAGGGGCGGGGCGAGGTGCACTTTAGTGGAGAACACACCTCTGCATCAGGTAAGGCATTTATTTATTCATTAACTTTTATTTAACCAGGTGAAAAACCCATTGAGATTTAAATCAATTTTTGGAGGTGACTTGGGCCAGAGTGAAACTACAGCACACATAATTAGACAAAACATTGACACATTGGCACTATTGTGCACTGTAACAGAAACAGTTAAACCGTTTGACAGGGTCTAACAAAGTCTGACAGCATCTAACTGAGTCTGACAGGGTCTGACAGGGTCAGAGTCTAACCCTGTCAGAACAGACGCATCAAAGACAGATCAAAGGTTGCTAGGTGCGTTGCTAGGCAATTGACAAATTTCTGCAACTTTGACCTGCTGGTGCCACTAGACGGTTAGGGCTGGGGGCCTATAAATCGTTGTGGGTAAAGAGGAGACTGGCTGGAATGTGCATGAAAAATTTCACAACTTTTTACCAGACGGTTCTAGGGGTTGCCATAGACTCCCATGGTGAAAGGAATAAAGAATAATAATAAGAATCAGGAGACCAGAACATCAAAGGAAAGATCAAAGGGTTGCTAGGCAACTTGCTAGGCAACTTGCTAGGGAACTTGCTAGGCAACTTGCTAGGCAACTTGCTAGGCAACGCAAAGCAATTCCTATAGGGTGCCTAAGCACCTTCGGTGCTTGGCCCCCTAATTATCTTAAAATCACTACATTTTAGAACAGAGACAGTTCAGAGGATTTTTGCCCTTGTTTTTTTTTAAAAACAAGCCAAAACTCCTCAAAGAAAACAGCTCACCAAGCTTCAGTTCAGATTGAAAGGTTTTCCATAACTGAACGCTAGCTTCAGGCTCATTAATAGGCAATTAATGAATGAATAGAATTAATTAGATTCATCCTATTCTATTCCTTTGTCACGTAAGCACAGGGTTTAGTGGTCTTCAGCTCTCGGCACCAGGAGCACAGGCAGGTGCACAACCACATATAGTCTTAGAGACATCCAATCCATCCTGTCACAAAATGCAATGCACAGTAATAAACAGTATTTAAAGTCTGAAGGCATTTAGCAGTTGCATTTACATAATCCACAAAGGCAAAAAGGTCTCCAAAAAGTCTCCAGCCCTCAACAGAAAGTTAACTATGGACATGTTTTGGATCAATGTCTCAATTGGAGACTTCTAAAGTTAATCTCCTCTACTCCTCTGACCCTCTCCTCTACTCCTCTGACCCTCTTCTTGTCCTCTGACCCTCTTCTGCTCCTCTGACCTTCTTCTGCTCCTCTGACCATCTCCTCTACTTTTCTGACCCTCTGACCAATTAGATCGCACAGACGCCTTCAGTGTTTTACGGTTGCGTTTATTGTTTTGCCCCCTGACTGGCAGGTTAGCAGTTTGCTCCACCCTTATGCTTCCATTGTGTCCTTGGACAAAGCACTTGAATTCTGTTTGACCTGTAGGAGGCAGTGGCAGTGCCATGGAACCCCACATCCACCAATCAGAGCCAGAGGAACCCAACACTGACCAATCAGAATCCGTGACACCGGCCGAGGCGTACACCAGCCCTACCACTGCTCCCTCAGTGTCTCTGCTACCACCGACTGCAGTGGAAGAGCCTACAGTGGTCACAGGTAAAAGCCCAAGGCAGTGTCTGGGAAGGTGTCTGAGGAGAGGAAGGTATCTGGTGAGATGGAGGTTTGTGGGGAAAGGGAAGTGTCTGGGGAGAGGGAAGTATCTGGGGAGAGGAAAGTATCTGGTGAGACAGAGGACAGAGGCAGGTGTCTGGGGAGAGGGAGGACAGAGGGAGGTGTTTGGGGAGAGGGAGGACAGAGGGAGGTGTCTGTGGGAAGTGTCTGGGGAGACTGAAGTCCATCTCATAGAAATCACAAAATCCGCACAGTGTTCTCCCATAAGAATCATTTAGAGAACCACCAAAAGACATGTTTCACTTTCAAACATATTTTACATTTTATATCAACAGATACTCTGCATATCTAGAGTTGGTTTGGATTTTTATATTAAGAATGCCATTTTAATAGCAAGTTTCATGATTAAAATGCAGATTTTTTGTAGAAGGTCTGGTGTCACAGGTTGAACATTTGTGAATTCATATTTTCCTGGGACGACATCCATTGATCCTGACAAGCCTTTATGTGACTTCTGTGATTTTTGAGTCCGACTGTTCTACAGAGGACAGAGAGGGAAGACAGAGTGTTTAGGTGGTGGTATTTGGGTGAAGTGTCTGGGGAGACTGAAGTCTATCTCTTGTGCAGAGGATGGCTGTGCTGAGGGCTGGCTGTTCTTCATGGGGAGCTGTTACCTTCACGTCAACGACAGACTCACCTGGACGGAGGCGGAGCAACTGTGTGTCCAGGTGAACGCCCACCTGTCCAGCATCCAATCAGAGGAGGAGCAGCTCTTCCTCAATTGTGAGAACACCACACCCCCTCCCATCCTCCTGAGTGTCAGATGCCCTCCCATATTATAACTTTAAATAAAATGACATCCCTCTTTCCTCTTTCTCTCTCCCTCTCTCTCTCTTTCCCTCCCTCCTCTCTCTCTCTCCACAGCGAATGGTCAGGACTATCAGTGGATTGGGCTCAATGACAAAGATGTCCAGGGAGAGTTTGGCTGGACGGATGGCGCTCCTCTGGTTAGTCAGACACATATCCTATACATATCTTTGGATATATCTGTCCCACTAGCCACCGCATTCCAAACAGGAAGTGAGCATGGGCACTTCAGCTCCATCAACTCTGGCTCCATTTCACTTTCTATTGAAACCTGTGGCCCCTCTCTCTGTAGCTGCTGCTGTCAGGCTCATCATTCTGACCTTAGAATGTTGGTTTTAACCCACTCCACATGATCCTGGAGTTTTTATTTCACCATTTTGTCCCTAACTCAAGATTTGAGCATTAATAACAGACCAATTAGGCACCTTCTTTCCCCAAGGTCATTCCCGCTAGATTAACAGGTTAGCCATAAGCCTATACTCATTATACCACCTGTCGGGCCCACATGCTGAGACAAGACCCACTAGAATCCATCTTGCTGTGCAAGGTTAATCGTGAGTATCATAGCAGCCAATGAGCCAATCTGAGCTGTTCATGTTCCCTTCCCATGTGTGTATCCCAGATATACTAGTTTGATACTTTGCAGCTGATATCATTAACATTCCCAGCTTTCATAGGCTCCTGAGAATGTTGTTTAAATCCATTTAGTAGTTTTTGTTCAGTTTGCTGACAATCTTAAAACTTATCAGACAATGTTTGCTAATGTGTGCATTGTGTTACATGTACCATGAGTAACTGCTGAACATTCCACCACAGACATACATGCAGAACAGGGGTGGGGGTGTATTAATATGTATATGTGTATATAATATTTGATGTATATTGTACAGTGTTTAGGTTAGTTTTAATGTGTGTATAACCCTGTGTGTACCCTAGTCCTTCCTGAACTGGAGGCCTAATCAGCCGGATAATTACTTTGGTGCTGGAGAGGACTGTGTGGTGATGATCTGGCACGAAGGAGGACAATGGAACGACGTGCCCTGTAACTACCAGCTGCCCTTCACTTGCAAGAGCTCCCCAGGTACCAAACCAGGACGGAACCATAACTAAACCAGGTCTGAATCAGGTCTGAACCAGGAACAAACTAGGACTGAACCAGGACAAAAAAGGACTAAACCAGCACTAAACCAGATTTTAACCAGGTCTAAACCAGGAACAATCTAAGACTGAACCAGAAATGAACTGGGACTGAGCCAGTACTAAACCAGTCCTAAACCAGTACTAAATCAGGTCAGAAACAAACTTGGACTGAATCAAAACAGAGCCAGAACTAAACCAGGACTAAACCAGCCTTTCACCAGCAAGAGCTCTACACCTGAGACCAGGCCTGGCTCCTCTCTGTAAAGAGGTTGTGGGTTAGACTCTTGACCTCTCCTATTCTCTGTCCCCAGTTTCCTGTGGTGCTCCACCCGTAGTGCCAAATGCCCGTCCTTTAGGGGGCAGTAGAGACCGCTATGTGGCAGGTTCTGTTGTGAGATACCAGTGTGAGCCAGGCTTCACACAGCGCCACCTGTCTGTCATACGCTGTAAGGACAACAGCCAGTGGGAGGAGCCTCAGGTGGAGTGCACGACAGGTGAGTCATTCCTGGGATAAACCCTGTTCTGTACTGTATCTGAGTAAGGCATTTTTTTTAGATTATTTAATAGAAAAAGAAAAAACACACAACAAAAAGACTTTAGCTTGAACGACATTAAATTCAAATCTATTATGTCTCTTAAAGGGATATGCCACCCCCAGGTCAAATTTGGGCATCTCCCCACAGTCCAGAGACTAAAATAAGTGGTGGAAAGCGTTTTCCTGCTCACCCAGCCATTGTCCGAGTCTGTCGCCACTGACCGCCACGGTATCTGCAGCTCCTTCGCCTTAGACTGGAGTCTAACGTCGCCAGAGAAAGATTTCGGCCAAAAGGAATTAATTTGCTCGATGCGTTTCCCAATTACTTGCTGTGTAGTGCGCATTCATATCGAGTGCAAATAAATGTGCAAATCAACACGGAGAGCTTGCCTTGGTCATTTTGGGTGGGAACTATTTTCCAGTGCGGAAGAATACAGCCGTATCACGCACCATGCTGCCAGGGGAATCCCTGTTATGCACCGGGAAGGGAGTTCCCCTGTTGCACAACGTGGTGCGTGATTCGGCTGTATTCTTCCGCACTGGAAAATAGTTCCCACCCAAAATGACCAAGGCAAGCTCTCCGTGTTGATTTGCACATTTATTTGCACTCGATATGAATGCGCACTACACAGCAAGTAATTGGGAAACGCATCGAGCAAATTAATTCCTTTTGGCCGAAATCTTTCTCTGGCTAGGTTAGACTCCAGTCTAAGGCGGAGGAGCTGCAGATACCGCGGCGGTCAGTGGCGACAGACTCGGACAATGGCTGGGTGAGCAGGAAAACGCTTTCCACCACTTATTTTAGTCTCTGGACTGTGGGGAGATGCCCAAATTTGACCTGGGGGTGGCATATCCCTTTAAAGAGAGAGTATTCTGCAAAATTGTTCATTGTTTTTAATTTTTTAAAATTTTATTTTAGATTTCTATCACATTATAACATTGTTCCCTCAGCATAAACATGCCTGAAGAGATGTTAAATGTCATCCATGCATCTTTGAGTATTTTAGCGATCTCTCCTGGCCCTATTCAAACCTGATACAAAACTATATACAGCAACTCCATAAACCTGATGCAGTGTGCAGTAGTTTTATCTGCTCAATGCATGTTGTGTTGCGATGTCACTCTAAAGGGGGAGGGGCTTAGTGTAGGGAATGTCACAAACAAAAGTGAAACTTATTAAACATGTTAATTAGGGCTGTCAGTTTAACGTGTTAATTAGATTAATTAATTACACCCCAAATTAACGCGTTATAAAAATTAACACAATTAATTATGAGCGGCAATTCAATGCGCGCACATTTAAAATTTGCCGTGCGGGGCCTTTGAACGGCAAGTTTATTTATAAAAATGTGACGAAGCAGGTCTGTCCCTAAGCTCGTTGTCCCCGGGGAGAGCACGTGAAGACGCGCACCCGTTTCCTTATCTGCTGCGCTCCGCACGCCGAACCCTTTTCAATTCCCCATAACCTCTCCAGCGTGTTCTGCCGTGACTAAGGCTGCACATTTAGAAGCGCCAGTTTTGCCCATCCGAATCACTAAACATGATCGTTCACTCACCCGCGCGCGGCTGCCTTCTCCCTCCTCCCGCGGTGCGATCTGGTGTGATCTGGCAAACTCGCGGGTTCCGGGGGTCATGTGAGCCATGAGTAATTTGCACGGGCAATTATTTGGGGCAATTATTTGTATTTTCTGTATATTTGAAGCTGTGTATATTATTTATTGACGTTGCATGAACGCTACTGTCCGTGCTCAGCAGAAATACTTGCCATGTAATAGTGGAATGGTGTAAATGAGCTTTTGAATGAATGTTATGTAATGTGGGAGGGGGAATGGGGGTATATTGCACTCTGCAGCTCTGCCAGCAGAGTGCAAGCCAAAGACTGAGAGAAAGAGAGCGAGCCAAAGATTGAAAAACTTAAAGGTACAGTGTGTAGGATTCGTGGCGCATAGGTGGTGTAGGTACCATGCACTTCCTCTTTTGGCTACGGCAGACCTCGAGGGTCATCCGGGCGCGCCGTAATGCGGACAGCTCGCGTACCAGCGCGCACCCGGCGCTGCGAGCTCTCGCCGACAACTACGGTATAAATAAAACGCGGTCCCGTTCACTGTTTTTTTTTTCTTTTCGCATGAAAACACACATTCCCGATCGTGTTCCATGACAATCTACACATCAAATGAAACCCTACAGTCTCCTCTTTTTGACTATGCAATTCATTTCCCGGCACAACAATCACTTCCCGAGCACATGGGGCTTTTATACGGAAAAGCACAAAACGAGGTTTGTTACTTAGCTTACCTTTGAAGGCTCTGGACAGGTCAAACTCTGTATTTCACCATAAGCTTGGTCTCAATCTGTCCATAAGGATCCAGCGAATAAAATCCAGTAAAACAATTTAGTCCAAAACACGTGTTAGATCCATTACGACGTGTGATCCGGGACATGCTTGTCGTTGTTTACCCAAAACCACGAGCCTTGCCGAAGGCGAAGGTGGAGCCCAAATGTCCTTCTGCAGCTCTCGTATTCAAAATGGCTGCCTCTGCATGGGGAAGATCCCCCTTTTATGTGACTATATCTAAGTCCAAAAGAATACTTTGATTTCATAATGGAAGTGAAAAGGCTTGGAAAACAATGTATTTTTGAATGGGTATCTTCAATTTCGGTAATTAACGGGTAAAAATCTTACACACTGTCCCTTTAAAGACTTAAAGGGGAAGTCTGCAGTCTTTTCACTGTACCACTATAAATCGCACGTTTGACACCTTTTTTGCACTGTGCAAGAGCACAATAAACCTCCTAAAAATTTTATTAAAATGCGATTAATTAGATTAATTAATTACAAATCCTGTAATTAATTAGATTTTTTTTTTTTAATCGCCTGACAGCACTAATGTTAATATGTTGTTTTGGGAAAATATAGCATTTTCGAAACAATAAAAGGTAACATAGTGGTCTAAATATGTTATGTGTTAGCAGTTAATACACCATACAAGTAAAATAGTCTTTTTCTGACCCTTTTCACAGATGTACAATAATTGTAGTTATTTCTGTTTTAAACTTTTCCAGGAGACAGTAATCGCCTTCATAAACGATCCACCAGAAGGAGAACTACACAGGAACAAGACCAGCTCTGAACTGGACAGAACCTGGTCTGAACCCCAAACACCTGCCCCTGCCCCCCACCCCCTGGGAGACCCAAAACCTGATCCAAACCTAGACCACACTGGACAAAGCCCCTCTTGGACTCTAACTTCTGTATACTGCATGCCTGGTCTCTGGTGTAGCCCAGACCATGGTCTGATCTCTGGTCTCTGGACTAGGCTCTGGTCTCTAGACTAGGTTCTGGTCTAGACTCTGGTCTCTGGTCTTGACTCTAGACCGTGGTCTGGTCTTGTTTCTTTTTTTGGGGTCGGGGCAGAGGATTGTCGCAGACCGGTTTCTGTGAATGAGCCTTTGTAGATTAATTTATAGAAAATTATTATTAGGTTTGTAGAAAATCTTTGGCCCCTGGACGAGACAGACCTCAGTGCAGTACAGTTGTATTTCTGTACTTAAGTACCCTTAGAACTTCAGTACTTCAGTACATTGATACTTTGCTAGTAAATATCACACCAGAGAATCTTTATTTGTCCCACATTAAGAATCTGCACAAATCATCAGGGCTCCCTTCAGGGGGTCATGTGCTGAGCCAGTCACTATTATTTTATAAAGTAAATGTCATTTTGTTAAATCAGTAACGAGCAGCGTGTACACTATCTTTCACAAAAGAGGCTGGGCACTAGGGGGCACTCTAACTCAGCACACAGAGATGCAGCCCTGGTGGCGGAAGGGCATCTGGCTTAAGTTTGTCTCGTTCAGATTTCTGCCTTGTATTGTTTCTTATGATTTCATAATTTTTTCTCAAACTGTGTCATGTTTAAGTCACTTTAACATGTTGTTTTATTGAATCACAATATTCTCGACTGGATCTAGAAAAATCAAAGATAAACGGAACCAGGACTGAACCAGGACTAAACTTGGTTTACATCAGATCTAAACCAGGACTAAAGAAGGACTACTTCTACTTATAAAATACACAGAATGTTTTATATATTTTTTGAAAAGATTTCTACTGACAAACGGTTGAGTTGCCGCTGGATTCTTCAACAAAGCTTCATGTTTTAAATAGTTTTGTTTGTGTAGTTTTAATTCAGATGCCCTCCCATGGATCACCTCAGTGCACCTTAAAGTCCCTATTTGTCTGTAAAAAGTTCTCAGAATAAAGGTATCCAACTTCAGTCATGTTTCGGTCTGCACTGGTCTGAACTGGTTTCAGATGAATCCTAACCAGTTTTGGGGACGATTCAGAGAGAGGTCGAGTAAATAAAAGACTTGGTCCAAACTTGTGTCTGGAGTTTTCTTTAGAAGACAGTAAAGCAGGAGTGAGACAAGCACTTCCCTGATGAACTAGGGCTGTGTCCGAATGTCTCTCCTACCCCTAACCCACTGCCCTCTTCAGCCCTGCATGCTTTGTGTCTCACTGAGAGAGATTTAGATTTACCGGTAGTTCACCACATTCAGGTCACAGGACTCTGGCTCTGGGTGAAAAAAGGCTAAACTCTGAGCAAACTTGAAATCTGTCATGAATAATGATCACATTGGACTGAGTATTTATAGACTAATAAACTTTGGAACAACGGATGGAAATTAGCCTTAGGCAACAATCCGGTGTGTCATGTTTGTCCATGAACATGCTCTGTCCCAATCAAATAAAAACATACATGTTTATGCAAACAGCAGGGCTCTCAAGTCTCACGCATTGAGAGTGTGACACACGCAATTCGACGTGTTCACACGCCACACATGGCATTTCTCACGCTGATTTTTTATTTTTTTTTGTGCCCAGAAAATCGGTCTGTGTGGCTTAGTTTATGCAGGCTCTGCGCGTTTTCAGCGAAAAAAACTCCCCCTGCTCCGGGCGCACGGTCCGAGCGGAGGCCGGAGCAGACGCGCCGTCCCCCGGGCACGTCCTGAGCCTCAGTCCCGGTGCCACGTCTCCTCTGAGACGCACCGACTCCGGTCCCGGTGTCTCCGTCTGTGCGTAACGTGTCCCCCCGACGGCTTACGCGCGGAATACGCGCGGCCCAGAGCCAAACTGCCTATGGTGAGAGGCGGTGAGACGCGGTGAGACGCGGGCCCGGTGCATTAATCAGACTCTTACATGAATCCCGCCTAGCAACTTTACACAGCAACAATTTATTTAAGTGTTTTATTCTCAATCAGGGATCAACAATGTGATAAAACAGCACTAAATAAAAACATACTATTGTGAATACACTTTTTAACATTACCTGAAAGAACATATTGCAATGCAAAACAAGACATGTTTATAATAACGTATGTTTATAATGATCAAAGGAGAAGTTCAATTTGTCAACTGGACAAAGTTTGTTTGGTTGAAAACGTTTCGCCGCTCATCCGAGAGGCTTCGTCAGCTCTGGTTATTGTACTGGTTAGACCCTGCTTATATCTAGCTGCCGGGAGGCGTGTCTGACAATGACAAAAGCTCTGCAAACGATCCCCCTAATCTGTCTCTTTGTTTTTCAAATTACTCTGACGGCTGTTTCGACCCCCTATTCAACGTCGAAGGGGGTCGAAACAGCCGTCAGAGTAATTTGAAAAACAAAGAGACTAGAGATTAGGGGGATCGTTTGCAGAGCTTTTGTCATTGTCAGACACGCCTCCCGGCAGCTAGATATAAGCAGGGTCTAACCAGTACAATAACCAGAGCTGACGAAGCCTCTCGGATGAGCGGCGAAACGTTTTCAACCAAACAAACTTTGTCCAGTTGACAAATTGAACTTCTCCTTTGATCATGGATTCTACCTGGACGACTGAGGGACTTTTCACGTATGTTTATAATAAGTAAAACTAAAGAACAGAACTGAAGGAGAAACTAAGGAGCCATGAATAAAAAAAAAAAGAATACAGCTGAAAATGATCATCTTGTGGCCACGAGATAATTCACTTGACTTGGTTCTGCAGTAAAAACAAAGGTGAAATACACCAAGGGCAGGACTGGATGTGGATTTTACATTTTGGGAATAAGACACTAGCAGTAGCATAGCTCTCACACCTCTTAGCATATTGGCAATCACTACTGTTTTCTTTGTTTTGATTTAGGTCTGAGAATGGAGTTATAAATAGGAGATAAATGATGTCTAAGTCCTCCCACTCCTGTTCAAAGATGAACTGCATCTTCCCACATGTACAGAACTTAGCCAAAGAAAAAAAAAGACCTCTTATTTATAACTCCATCCTCAGACCTAAATCGAAACAAGGAAAACAATAGTAACAGCCAGTATGCTCAGAGGTGAAAGCAACCATTAGGGGCCTGAATGACTATGTTAATATGTCTTAGGTACATTTCACACTGTAATTCAATAGCCCTAGCTAACAAACAGAAACTGCAAACAAATAGGTTAGCACTGCAGAATCATGTTTAAGAATAAACTAACCAGCAATTATCTCATTCTCCTAAGATATTATCTTCTGGGTACAAAACATTTTTTCATTTGTCTCATCTGCACAGCTCTGTTAGACATAAGTTTATCGTAACAATCTTTTTAAAACAAATGTATAAAACATATTCATACATGAGCAACATGGATCTGAACATAGATTGAACCAGTCTAAATCCAGGTCTCACATAGAAGTCCAGATCCACTTAGATCCTCTCTCTTGCTTCCATTCTGGCCCTGACCTGAAACAACAGGACACAGCACATCATAGATCACAAAACCAGGTCTGAAACAACATCTATACAAGGTTAACTAAACCTGTTCTAAACCAGGTTTAACTCAGGTCTAAATCAGGACTGAAACAGGACTAAACCAGGTTTGAACCAGGTCTACCTTGGGTCTAAAAGTCCAGTACCTTGCAATAGTAGTAGTACATTGAAAGGGTGTACAGGAGCTTTAAAGATCCCATGACATGGTTACCTGGCCAGCCAAATGATATCTCTCTGTATTTCCTATACACCGCGATACCATTTGGACACTCTCCATCCACTCTCGCTCCTCCGGTTCCAAACCGACTCCGCGATTCTGATTCGTTCAAAGATGGTGACGTCAGTGCACCCGCCTTTGCCCGCAAAGTCACTCTTAGGCAGCGGAAGTTCCGCCTCAGTTTTGAATCAAGATGGCGCAATCTCTGATTGGTTCACTTAGCTGTCTGTCTACGCGCAACCGCAGCGTATTCTGTGGATCAAACGTTACCAGACTCACTCGCTGGTACAGCGATGAGTCATGGATTCTTCCAGGCAAATGACATGGTACTTCTTGATGCTTTTATATGGCTCCTTGATGGTTCCCTAATACTGTAAATGAATCCTTCTTCAAAATCAACACTCAGTGCATGAGAAACAGAGATAAGATGAGAAAGAGTATTTTTTCTCTCTCTGGAACACTCCATAATGGGCGTTGTTGCTTGAATGCAAATGAGGAGAAAAGAGCTGGCCAATAGTAGAGGGTGGGGGCGTGGCCAAACTCTCCGCTCTCCCTCAGAGCTCTCAGCTGATCCATTTCCGTGTTTTTGCACGGGGGGAGAGATTTGAAGCGTTCCATTGAAAAATAAACACATTTCCACAGAAAATAAAATTAAACCACTGCTGTTCAAAGGTCCAGAGGCTCAGATAAAGGACTTCCGAGCCTAGAAACACTCGGACGTGCCTCCAGGCAAATAAAAAAACGCTAAACAGGGTAGAGGAGCTCACATTAACGTTCAAAAACCTCAGAAAGTGAAAATTTCATGCCATGGGACCTTTAACAGTAGAATGAGCAGGGCTCTGATGATCAGGTCTGAGTCTGAAGCTGCAACACAAAAGCTGAAGGTTTTATTATGCCCATATATTTGTCCTCTACATTTGACCCATCAGGAGCGGTGGGCCCCATCTACAGATTTGAGCTAATCTGGCTCAGGACTAGATTTGACTTATTGTGCATGTTTTGGGTTGAAAACCAGGGGAAACCAGAGTCTCTGGAAAAAAACTCCACACAGACATATGGAGAACATGCAAACTCCACACAGACATATGGAGAACATGCAAACTCCACACAGACATATGGAGAACATGCAAACTTCACACAGACATAGGGAGAACATGCAAACTCCACACAGACATAGGGAGAACATGCAAACTCTACACAGACTTAGGGAGAACATGCAAACTTCACAGACATATGGAGAACATGCAAACTCCACACAGACATAGGGAGAACATGCAAACTCCACACAGACATAGGAAGAACATGCAAACTCCACACAGACTTAGGGAGAACATGCAAACTCTACACAGATATATGGAGAACATGCAAACTTCACAGACATAGGGAGAACATGCAAACTTCACACAGACGCAAGGAGAACCTGCAGACTCCACACATCAAATAAAATATGGAAAACAAACCAAGCATGGTGACACAACAGCCTATTAGCTGTCTCCGATTAAACTGAACACCTAGAGGGCCAAGCAAAGAAGAATAATTTGGTCATAGATGGAGTTTGTGAGAATGTCACCTGGAGAAACTTGGGCTGAAGCTGAGAAAAAAGTAAAAGCCATTTTCACTAAGAATTTGCAACAACAAAGAGATATAGAACTGGAAGTAGTACAAAGAGTAGGGAAAGTGGATCAAAATGTTGAAGATCTATTTTAGTTAAAGATTAAGGACCGCCAAGCAGTCCTACATAGAGCAAAAAATTCAACGGAACAAAGATCTATATTAATGATGATTATACAGGAGAATTCAAAAATGAAAAAAGCTTGAGAAAATTGCTTGACATTGACATTGCTTTTCTTGTGTTATGACAAGTTGCACATCTACCTATGCAGTAGCACTCCGAAACAGCATTAACATTTCTGTCTGTATAAGTACCAGATCAACATGTTTAGATGAATGTGCCTATGCCTAAAATGGTTCGAACAGTTGTCATATTAATATTATTATCAGAAATAAAATATCCAAAATTGCATATATCCTTACAATTAATCATTTGAATAATGCCCTCTGAAACTCACTTAAATGATACTTTTGATGATAAAGAGCTGTATATTCAGGGGTATAATATAATATTATATTACATTATTTTCATAATTCGTATTGTGATGTATGCAGATGACTCTGCAATATATCTCTGTCTTAGAGACAGACAGAGATAAACGCCAAGACCAAGACCAAAGCCAAAACCCCCAAACCAAAGTAATCTAAGGGACACTAAGGGTGTGTGACCCTCACATGGCCCTGTGTGACCCTCACATGAGGCTGTTGCTGGACGTACCTCCCAGATAAAGCTGCAGGCTGGGGCTCTGAGAGAAGTTGTGATTGAACACCTGCACGTGGTAAACACAGGTGTAGTTTCCTTTGTGGGCAGGGCCAGTATCAGAGAACAGGAAGTGTGCAGAGTGATTGACAGCGGGCAGGGTGTGGTTCTGAGCAGGGTCCATAGTGGGAGAGAGAAGCTGGAAGATGCCTCCTAGGTACTGTGGCTCCACAGAGCATTTGACCCTGAACTTTGACCCCAACAGCACTCAGACCCCCTGTGGTTGGGCCTCAGAGGCCCCGTCAGACACAGACAAGGAGATAATTGGCCGTTTCAGTAAGCCTGTGGAGAGAGGTTATTGGACCTTTCAGTGGAGAGAGAGGTGTGATTCCCATAGACTGTATATATAAATGGGCATAGCTAACCCGTTAGCCACCACATTCCAAATAGAATTGTAATCACAAAAGTCAGTGACACCCGTGCCAATTTTTTTACAGCGTAACAGAGAAACTCTCCATGTTCTTCTAATGGTAAAATCGCTAAATCGTACAAACACCTGACCCTGAACAGATTTATACAAGAAAATTAAAAATAGGTGCAAGATCACCCCCTGGGCAATTTGTATGGAACGGTAAATTTGTATTTGTCATAGTATGTAGTGCGTGAAAAGTCCCTCAGTCGTCCAGGTAGAATCCATGATCAAAGGAGAAGTTCAAGGAGAAGTTCAAATTGAACTTCTCCTTTGATCATAGTATGTAGTAAAATTTTGTGTCGTAGAACAAAATTTTGTGCATGTATTCATGACATGCTCTCAAACAAAAAATGAAATGGTGCCTACTCCCCAGCTCACATTTTGTTGTCCTGGCAACAAGTCATAAATCTGTCCACGACAATGGGATGTCAAACTAAAAACAACACAAAAATGTTCTTTCAGTTGAACATTTGGTTCTTCTTCATTCAGTCATGCAAGGATTTATAAGATTTATTTTTATAAAAACACTGGTCAAATCTTGTATCGCAGATAAAATATTACACTCAGATCAGCTGGCCTCCATCTTTCTCTGCACTCATCTGTTTGCTCGAGCTTTTTAGCAGTTGTGGTGTTAACATGAATGTTGGGCTCAGATTTAACTTCAAATAAACATATTTAAAGAATGATCAAAATAGATAGCATATTACATGTTTGTGTGTGTGTGTGTTTTGCCGTAGTAAGTGACAAATGTCTGTGTAGAAGGATCAGGAGATATACAGTTCCAATTTGGACTTAAACTGGGAAATGACAGTGGGATTGAACATGACACAGACCTGCAGAAATGACAATCCTCTGGAACAAATAAAACATATGACAAAATTAAGTTGAGACTTTTACCTGAACACACAACCACCAGGCCCCAGGCTGAGGGACTGAAGTCAGCGTGCCCCACACAGTCTGTCACTGCAGACTGCTTTTGCTTCACACAGTCAGGTGTTGTGATCCAACCTACAGTTTCTGGAAGACCATATGTTCCGTATCCATAAATAGCAGAGCCACAGTCCAGGTCTCTGCACACAGCCGTTGCAGCCTGCACGTTCCAGTTCTCATAGGCGTATATCATCCGTCTCCATTCTCCTCTGTGTCTTACCTCCACAGTCCCAGCACAGCGACTGGCCTCTCCCACAAGTCTGAGCGGCTCTGAACAGACAAAGTCAAGGACAAGTTTACTTCTATAGTACACAGCAGGCCCATATTATATTCTTTATCATTTCTATGCTAGTTATTGGACTTCTGTGTTGCTGGTGCCGTACTCTCTCCATAGCGTGTTTGAGATGCACAGAGCACTGCAGAAGCCACCGTAGAAGCCACTTTTTAAACAGAAACAGAGATCGGGGCACAGTTGAGAGCAGCTTTGACTCTATATTGTATTACAGAATCCAGGAGGACTTGATTGTCTCTCATTCTATCATTAGAACTATTTATACAATAACCTCTATGGCGAGTATTGCAAAATTGTTCAGCATTTTAAAGAGCTTTTAGATACATACAAAGAAAATGCTGCACAGGTGTGTGTGTGCTATGTAACAGGTCATATGCCCTAAACCCCTCTTTGCACCCCAGTTTGGGGCCTGCTCTGGAGAAAGCTCTATCTCTCTCTGTCTCTGTATCCTCTTAAGTCTGAACCGGGGGCAAGCCAGAAAACAAAAGAGAATATAAGATAAACTTTATTGTCCCCAAGGGGGAATTTGTCTTGGGCTCACTGCCCACAGCTTAAAAACACAGTTACACTCACACATACAGTACAGACAGAAAGACAGAAAACAGTTGCAGCTCATTGCCAGATACATTGTCCATCTTTGATGTCTATTGTCCATTTGTGCACTGCACAACCTTACAGTGTTCTATTTATCGCACCAGCTCTATTGCACAGATAATTATTGCACAGATAATTATTGCACCATTTATATTGCATAGTTAATGCACCATTCAATATAAAGTGACTAAGCTCTCTGCGAGGTGAAGAGTCCATAGGTAATTCTAAAATATTTAACACCATTTCAACACTAAGCCTTTTATCCCAACAATGGACTTAAGACAGCATATTAAAATGTGATGGTCAACAACCTCAAAGCTGAGCTGCCAGAATCCATTATTAAAAGAGGATCAAACTTTTAAAAGAGCTATTTCTGTGCTGTGCAAATACCTGAAACTGGATTGAAATTTTTCATAGATATAAAGTATAAAGTATTTGCTTAAATACTTTAAGCTAATTCAGTGAAAGCAGTTGGGCACTCACAAAAAAGCATTAACCTGAGCAGTGAAACTCCTCCTCCTTACCTGAGCAGGTGAGGTTGACAATAACTCTAGAGGAGCAGGTCTCTGAGTGGGAGCGGGGACAGTCCGTCAGAGCAGACTCATTGCCCTCACAGTTGAATGTCTGCCCCAGAGGAGAGAGCGCCTCCTGAAAGAGAGAAGGAGCCCCACAGCCCAGCTCCCTGCACAGCACCTCTGCCCCCAGCTGATCCAAGGCCCCTTCACAAAGCCACGTCCAGGACTGGTTCCAAATCTGTACTGATCCTGAGCACAGGCCGGATCCTGAGACCAGCCGCACCGAATCTGTGACCTCACTCACCATCATCACCAACTTTATCCGAATTCACCCATCATGATTTAATTTTGGCTAGCCAGGCAAAAACTTGACTTAATCTGCAAAAGTGACTTTTCAGAGAGTTTAGCCATGTTTTAGTTGTTTCCTCTCACCATGTACTCACCCAAAGCTGTACTTAGAGTTATTCTTTCAAGAAGCCATTTTGTACACCAATTTCACTGCCACTGGTCCATGCCCACTGCACTCTACTTAAATCCTCCTCCAGATTATTTTTTTTTAATTGGTGATATGCATAGGATTCAACAGTGTTGCATAGTTATTTTGCTATAAATGAAAATTGAAATCTGCTGCTTGCTAGTATGATATGCAGCCATCTATATTGGGGCCCACAGCATGAGGCATTTTGTTGTGATGACGTTTATTGTCAGCTGTCATTAGGCACCACAGTTTTCTAATGTGGAAGTCAGCAGGCTTGTTTCTTTTATTAAGTCACTTTAAATGAATATTGTGATTTAAAATGATCCACAATGATCAACAGGTGAGCAGACATGAGTGCAATATGTCTGCTTTAAAACAACTTGGCTCAGAAATCTCTCCATACAAACAAAATGTGATTGTTTAACTGTCACCCATGATGCACCTGGACCCTGATTAGCTCTGCAGAGGACTGTGCAGGTCAAGTGTACATAATGTCTAATAAGAACATTTTGTAATGATAATTTGTCTCACACTCATGAAGGACAGTGACACCACAAATGATTCACTACAAGCAGAGAAATACAAAAGTGTCCTGTGATCAATTTGTCATAACATTAAAAAAAAATACAGAAGGATATGGCAGCTGTATCTTTAAATGTGCTTTTAAGCACAGGGAAAATGAAGCACGGATTTGCTTTTGATGAGAGGACTGTATAATGTGGTTAAAAGCTCAGAAAAGTACATTTTGCATTACTTTTGGGCACTAGCCCTAAGAAATATTTGGGTTAGGGTCAAGTCAAGATTCAAGTTCATACTACCTGAGCACACCACCTCAAAACCCTTGTCTGTGGGATAGGGTCTATTCCAGATGCACTCTCTCACTGCAGACTTCTTCCTCCTATTTCTCGCACACACAGATGTGATGGCCCACACAAGAGTCTGTGGAAAACCATCTCTCAGATCTTCAGAAACTGCAAGTCTCTGCACACAGCCACTGTAGCCTCCCGGTTCCAGGGGTCTGAGGAGTGATAGGGAACCATCCGTTTCCACTCTCCTCTGTGTCTCACCTCTAGAGTTCCAGCACAGCGACTGGCCCCTCCCACCAGCCTGAGTGGCTCTGAACATACAAAAGACAGATTGATCACAGCGCCTTTACCTGAGCAGTGAAGCTCCTCCCCTTACCTGATCAGTGGAGCTCCGCCCCCCCTTACCTGAACAGGTGAGGTTGATAGCGGCCCCAGAGGAGCAGATCTTTGAGTGGGAGCGGGGACAGTCCATCAGAGCAGACTCATGGCCCTCACAATGGAATGTCTGCCCCAGAGGAGAGAGCGCCTCCTGAAAGAGAAAAGTAGCTCCACAGCCCAGCTCCCTGCACAGCACCTCTGCCCCCAGCTGATCCAAGGCCCCTTCACAAAGCCACGTCCAAGACTGGTTCCAAATCTGCACTGTTCCTGAGCACAGGCCGGATCCTGAGACCAGTCGCACCGAATCTGTGGACACATGACATCACCACTCTGAGATAATAAGACACACACGTGTCCGCTCATCCCTTCTCAGGTTACATTGGAGGGGCAGTGTGTGATTTTCAGCAAAGCAAATGTGGCAGGGAACTTTGTCCATGAGAATATCGGCAGTAAGAAGGACACTGCATCACTGGCCAGTAAAGCCAAACAGCGACTCTACTTCCTCCGCAAGCTGAAGAGAGCCAGAGCCCCAGATCCCATCATGCACACCTTCTACAGAGGCACCATAGAGAGCATCCTCACCAGCTGCATCACTGTGTGGTATGGCACCTGCACCATGTCCTGTCGGATAAAGCTACACCGAGTAGAGTGAGCAGCTGAGAGAATTGTGAGTGTCTCTCTCCCCTCCCTGCAGGACAACTACCGCACCCGCCTCAAAGCCCTCTGGGTGATCCCACCCACCCATCCAACTGCCTCTTCAGTCTGCTGCCATCAGGAAGGAGACTGAGGAGCCTCAGGGCAAAGACCAGCAGACTGAAAGACAGCTTCATCCACCGAGCTGTCAGGGTGCTGAACTCTCTCCCTGCCCTTCCTCCCCTAATGACACTGCTGCTTAAATTACACTTAAATGACACCATTTGAGCTTTATTACGCTACACATTGTGTGTTTTACTTATTTGTATTATATACAAGCCTATTGTACTTTTGCTATGTGTATATGTGATGTTTTAGTCATTGTGTTTATTGTCTTGTTTATCAGATCATGTTTTACTATGTTCACTGTGGGCCTAGGGCCTGCAATTTAAAATCCTGTGTGTGCAACCTGTACATATAGTTTTTGACAATAAAGCTTTTTGACTTTGAACTTTGAGGTGATGGAGGAGGTGATCTCTGTTTCCAATATTTAGTTTAAAGTTTATTTCAAATAACACCAATCAAAAAACAGTCATCATGTCTATTTCAGTTTTGATATGTTTTTCTCTGGTTCATATGTCCCAGAAGTTATGCTGCTCTACTGCCGAGCGCATATTTTTAAGTTTTTGGATGCATCAGTCTGTAACAGTGGACGTTATAGGCTACCATGGCTGCCATCGAGATCCATGTGCTAAATACATCAGAGCTGTTTGGAGCAGGCAAGAAACACTAAAGCAAATTGAATTAAGACATGCTCAGAAATTATTATTGAAAGATTTTGTGAAAAATACAACCTGGTTGTGGCTGGTTACCTATGCAGAGTTGGAAAGAGCTGTAATGGGCTCATTTTGTGAACAAACACACTTCTTTTATAGCAATGCATTTACTTTCGCGTCTTACAAAGTAACTGTTGAACTCTATGATGAGAAACAGGTAACAGCTCGGCGATAAATTCACAAGCGATGCACTAAGAAGCATAATTTCAGGGGCAGATAAATCAGACAGAATAAAATATCAAAATTTAAATAGGCACACTGACTGTTTGACACTAAAATGGAATAATGAAATAACAGTTTTCCCATTTTATTGTTTTTCATTCTTAATTGAAAAAAAAAAGGTACACAAACCACATCGCTATCGCTATAGTTTTCCTGGGATCTGTTGTAGCCACTCTGATCTGCTCCGATGACCTCGGGCCCCACTGATGCCTTGGCCTTCCAGGCCTTCTCTAGCGCTTCTTTGAGCTCCTGGTATCAGAGGTGTGGACTCGAGTTATGTGACTTGGACTCGAGTCAGACTCGAGTCACGAATTTGATGACTTTAGACTCGACTCGACAAAATGTACAAACACTTGCAACTCGACTTGGACTTCAATATCAATAACTCGTGACTTCACTTGGACTTGGGCTTTTTGACTTGTGATGACTTGCTACGTCCAATGAAAAAAAAAAAAAAAAAACTCTAAAAATATGTTTATAAGGACCGCAATCGTACTCGAATCTGCGAAAATGTATGCAAAGAGCATGTGCGCGCGACTTGCACAACATCCAATCACAGTAGATCTACGGCCGTTTCCCAATTCCCCGACGGCACGCTTGTTAGCGTCCTTGGAACGGGATATGCGTCATATCCGGCGCGACAAGGGCCGTTCCATTCGTTTTTTTCCCCCTGCACCGTCAAGACGAGCTCTGAACGGCGCCGTCGTTTCCATGGAAATCGGGGCGTGGACCAAGTGTGCAAACATGCACGCTCCGCACACTTAAAAGCCCCAGCATGCACAGCGCGGGACTACAAAGACCGACTCGCCAGCGACATCCACAAGTGAGAGTTGCGACGTCACTATAAAATATACGTACTGGTTCACCTCACCTACAACTATGCTACATGAAACTCTTCATAAACTACACTAAACATGTGTGACAGTAGCCGTAACGGCATAGATCTCGGCACCTGTATTACCGTTCACATGCTTTTCCCCTTACACTTCTATATTTCCTTTGCTGTTGTAATGCTGGATATTCTACAGTGTCGCCATGTCCAGCGTTTACTCTAAGCTGCGCACTGTTCGCACATTCTCAGCGCACAAGAAAACTTGTGCCGCGCCCTGTAAACCAGGGACGAAAGAGCTTTTTATTCAGCCGCGGGGTCATTTTTTTATATCTGCAAAGTGCGAGCAGCGCGGGGCGGGGTGCATTTCGGATGTGGAGTTAGTGTGTGTTTGCTCAGACACATTAAAAATTAGGGGGAACATTGGCCATGTCCCAATTCCAAGTATTACTAGTCGCAATAGTATAATATTTTTGTCTTTAGGGAACAAGGAGCAGACCACCTGGCTCATTGAGCTGAGGCGGGACCTGTTCAATTTCGCAGGCGGCCATGCGAGAAACGTAGTGCACTAAGGACAGAGCGAGTGTGCGCCGTCTCGACGACAGACCGACGGCACACTCACAAGCGTGCCGTCACTGAATTGGGAAACGGCCTGTGTTGCTTTCATTCGCCCGCATCCAAGGCAAATTGCACAACAAATTATGCGGAAACAAGCATCCACGCGCCAGTTTGCAAAAATGATGCCGAAGGTGATTTCGTTCGGGTATAAAAACTATTTAGTCGTCAACAAAAAACGAACGGCAATATGCAAAACGTGCGGGTCCAAGATTACTGACGGAGCTGCCACGACGTCCAATTTTGTTCGGCACCTGAAGCTGCACAAAGAAAGGTAAGTTTTGAAAGAATGTCTTTTGAATGAATGATTAGACTACCTTATCGGCTAAGGGCTAACTTACTAGCTGATGCATTTAGCCCAAAGATTTTGAGGATGACTTTGATAAGGCTATGAGAATATAAGCATTCGTCTCCCTTGCTTGCATAGGGATTTTAAAAAAAATGCTTACCTTTATAGGTATTTGGCCTAAGCTAGTGAAAGTATCTCTCACCACCGGGCCACTTTCACTGTCTTTTGGGTGTTAGCACATTAGCTTTATGACCACGTGAAAATGACGATGCTTCGCTGTTTCTATTAGCGTCTCAAAACGGCATCCAGAAACAACGCCACGCTCGTGGCATGGTGAAATTATTGGCTATCAAACCTGGTCATATTAAGTACTTAAAATACAACAAAATAACCCATCAACAAAAAATTATGGCTGTGTGCAGCTATATTAAAGGGATATTCCAGGATTTTTGACATGGGGGCTCATTTCCGAGTTAGCCAGAGTGCTGCGGAGATGTAGAGACACTTTTTAGCGAATTTCATGCAGTCCTTCCAGCTGCAGAGTTTTCAGTTGCTAGGCTAGCGCAAGTCAACGGTAAATGGTAGCCTGATTTTAATCAGGCTTACCCACTCCATAGTGCACCCAAAACAAGTCAACTATAACGCCAGACTGTCGATGCAAATGTCTGTGTTGATGGAACAATTTTAGAAATATAATCAACCTTGTACTTTAAAGGATTTATGTCCTTATGCAACAGCGCGTTTTTCCCCCGATCTAGCTAGGCATGGGCGGAGTGATATCACCTTGCAGTTAGGTTTCCAGCTGTTTTTTGTTTACCTTCAGCTGTCATCGTTAGCCGTAGGGTACAGTAGCCTGCCCTGTTCTACAATCCAGACATGGCCAAGTTTGGAGGTCTCCCCGATGCTTGGAATATACAGACGAAGAGTTGAGAGAGATGGATGTTGAAAGGGCAGAACGCGAGAGAGTGTCGGTGAGTTAGCCCCCGCTACAGCTACAGAAAACCGGGTTGTTGACTTGCGCTAGCCTAGCAACTGAAAACTCTGCAGCTGGAAGGACTGCATGAAATTCGCTAAAAAGTGTCTCCACATCTCTGCAACACTCTGGCTAACTCGGAAATGAGCCCCCATGTCAAAAATCCTGGAATATCCCTTTAAGAGGATATTGTTGCAAGATAGGAATTTATTTATTATCTCCATCTCTCCCGTGCATACAAGTTTGCATTGAGAAAAATAGTCCTACGAATTTAATCATTTTCAGAGTTCCTGGTCTGAATTTTGTGTTAAATACAACTAAGCTGAACAATCACCAAAGACGTACAGTAAAATGGCACAATGAAACGATGCATGGGGTAGTGTTAGACCGGCAATTTCTGTGATGCCTGGCAACATGACATCAGAAATATATTATTGTATATCATATTGTGCAATGCAATGAATTTTAACACAATGATATGAGTAAAGAGTAGCATCAAATGCAACATGTGTGGCTATAAGGCATTTTTCTGACATTGTTTCAAATGCTTATCTGTTACAGATATGAAGAATATCAGATGAACAAGAGCATTGTAGATGAACCACAGCAGCCTTCAATTTCACAATTCCTGCACACTCGTGTAGGGTGTTACAGCATGAGCCACCCCCAGCAGAAAGCCATCACCAATGCAATTCTGTGTGATTTGATTATTGATTGCAACTTTCCCCTATCTGTTGTGGAAAATAAAAGCTTTCGTCACTTTCTGGCTGTACTAGACAGCAAGTTCACCCCAGTCTGCCGCAGAACACTGACTGCAAGAACTGAGAGCCTCGCTGAGAACAGACGGTCAAAGTTAAAAACTCAATTGAGCAACACTACCCATGTTTCAGTCACTGTGGACATTTGGTCTGATCGAAAAATGAGGGGATTCCTTGGTGTCACTGTACACTGGATGGAGAAAGACGCAGAGAGGGTGCAGCTAAAGACTAATCTCTTGGCCTGCAACCGCTTCAAAGGCTCTCACACAGCAGAGCGCATCTGTGACCAATTTGAAGCCATATGTGATGAATACAACATCAAAGCTAAATTGGACTATATAATCAGTGACAATGCCGCTAATATGCGAAAGGCATTTACGGTGTGCTTCCCCAGTGACCAAGAGAATGATGATGGAGATCATCTTGATGATCCTGAGCTATGGCATGGCTTAACCCTTGAAGATCAAGAAACTGTGGATGCTGCTATGGCAAAGAAACGGCGCCTGCAGTGTTTTGCACACACATTGCAGCTGGTGGTGGGAGATGGTTTGAAAGAAACAAAAGTAGCATGTCCTGCTCTCTCCAAGTTATCAAAATTAAGCTCCTTGCTCCACACAAGCACAACATTTAAAGACCTTTTTGATGGTGAATTTGGGGAGCACAGAGGCATCCCTACTGCAGTAAGCACAAGGTGGAATTCCACACTACGGCAGGTGAAAGCAGTCCTTCATTGTGATCACCAAAAGCTGTGCACAATGCTCGAAAAGGCCGGGAATAAAGAACTGTCATTCACACCACGAGAGTGGAATCTCCTGAAGGAGTTGGTGGATATCTTGAAGCCATTCGGAGAAGCAACTGATTTGACGCAGGGGGAGAAAGTCATCACAATCAGTGCAGTTGTACCATCTGTCTTGTCCCTCAATCACCACCTTGAGAAGCTGAAGCCTCAAGTTCGTTTCCTGAGTGGCTTGGTCAGAACTCTCCAAGCATCCCTGCAAAAAAGATTTCTGGGGATCTTCATTAATGTGAAAATGGCACAGTCTCAAGATGAGATTACTGCCCCCTTTTCAGACACCATTTACCTTAAAGCAGCTGCCTTGGATCCAGCCTTTTGTCTGCTATGGGTTGAGCCCCATGTGCTGGTCAACCGTGACATCAAGGCAGAAGTGGTACAACGAGTCAAAGGTAAATATTACCGACTTGCAATGCAACTTTTGAAATAATTTGATCATAATCTGATCTTACTCTGACTGTAATAATAATTACAATTTTCTGTCTTAACACTGGATCAACATAGATGCTAATAAGTTCTGTTTTGTTTCTGCTGTTACATGTTTTTCCAGAATTGATCCTGGAAGATGCTGCAGAGACGGAGCAACCTCCTGTGACTGTGCCTGACGAAGAAGAGCTACCGGACACTGGCAAAGGAGAAGGGCTGTTTGCTGCATACCATAAGAGGCAGAAAAGGGAGGTTGGGACCCCACCAGCAGTGCAGCTAAGTCACTACATTGACATTGCAGACGGACAGAATGCCCTTTTGTTCTGGGCACTGAACAGTAAGACTCTTCCTTCACTCTTCCAAGTAGCCATCAGAGTCTTGGCAGTTCCTGCATCCAGTGCTCCAGTGGAGCGAGTTTTCAGCCATGGTGGCATCATTCTACGTCCCCATCGTGCACAAATGACTGACAGACTTTTGTCCGATTTGATTTTTTGCAAATGCAATGCACTATAGGGCCTCCACCCCCTCCTCTTATCTTGCACAGCTCTCCACTTATTTTACAGAGCCAGTTTCACCTGTCCACAGGACATGGACGCACACACACACACTCACTGTCTTTAGCTGTCTCTGCCCCTCACCTGTCCACAAACCTCTCTGTCTCTCTCTGTCTGTCTGTCTGTCTGTCTCTGTCTGTCTGTCTGTCTGTCTCTGTCTGTCTGTCTCTCTCTGTCTCTCTCTCTCTCTCTTGCTCTCTCTCTCTTGCTCTCTCTCTCTCTCTCTCTCTCTCATACACATACACACCACTCTCTGTATTGGCATGTTAGCCCAGAAATGATCATTTTGTGGAATAAGAATGTTGGTTGATGTTTAAAAGGTTAGTGCTAAAAGGACCCCTCTCTATTTGAAGGTGAAACGGTTCTGCATATGATGCACTTGTTCTACTGCAGTAGTGTTGAAATACAAGCAGTCTGAGTTTTAAGATGAGCTCTCTCTCTCTCTCTCTTTCCCTTTCTCTCTTTCTCTCTTTTGTTGTTACTCATTAATGTAGTTTTGTAATGTTTGCAGATTTATTAAAAACTGAAATTACTGGCATAAGTTTTCTGACCTTTTTGTTCAGTATTTAGTAGAAACACCGCTTTGAGCTAATACAACCATGAGACTTTTTGGGAATATTATAACATGTTTTTCACACCTGGATCCTTTCATTTTATGTTATTTGATATGGTGTAAAAAGGTAAAATGAATACAGATCTTGCAGACATATGATTTGTAGAAATTTTATTTCTTTGTAAAGGGGACTCGAAATGACTCGAAACTAAAATGCTAGGACTTTGGACTCGACTTGAGACTTGTGAGCTTTGACTTCGGACTTGACTCGGCACTTGGATACTCTTGACTCGGGACTTCACTCGGACTTGAGTGCAAACGACTTAGACTTACTTGGGACTTGCCCAGCAATGACTTAGTCCCACCTCTGCCTGGTATTGCTCGAGTTTCTCATGTTCCTTTCTCCTGATGTTCCCTTTGCTTGGTAATGTAATGTTTATGCTTTTTTATTAAATATGGGACAGTGCACATTAATCAACATGTGTTAGTACAGTATGTAAATGTGCCAGAGTTAAACATGCATGCTCATTTTTATCCATAGTCCCACTGGCAGGCTGATGGCAAGACAAAAAACAGAACTAGACACAAAACACTCAGTCCATCACACACGATGACAAAGATATCAAGATCTGTGAACATTAACTCAAGTTACAAAACATAACAATAAAATGTTTATTTCATAAAAGTCCTCAGTACTGAGTTTGAATCAAGTTGGTATGAAAGGTCAAACATAGAAATGTAAGTAGGATTCACTGAATCCCATTGAAATGAATGAGGAAATGGCTGGAGTAATAATAATAATAATAATAATAATAATAATAATAATAATAATAATAATTTAAAACTACTTTTTTCACCCATGTATAAAAATCCCTATGGTAAATCATCATTTGGATTGTTCCATGTTCCCCCTAGTGGCCACTATAATGAGGGCATGTTTGGTCAGGCCAAGTGGTTGATTCGTTTATGATTAAGTGTTGTATGTGTATTTCAATTTTTAATATATGTACCATCATTATGTGTATTTGCTCAGGCACCAAATGTAGCTACTGTTTTGAGTTCAGTTTGTGTAGACACGAGGCATCATAATGACACGTATTTACCAATTAATATATTCCTGTGTATAATTTATACCTAGTGTTTATGTTACTTATGAGAGTACAAGCTATTATACCTGTTTGCCACCTTTATATCGTACTTTAAAGGGACAGTGTGTAGGATTGGTGGTGCATTGGTGGATGATGGGTATTGCAATTCCAGTTTTAGCTACGGCAGACCTCGAGAGTCACCCGGGTGCGCCGTAACGCGGACAGCTCGGCGTACCCGGAGGTGGATTCACTGGCAGCCGTGCACGAACCGCGCGCACACGTGAAGCGCACCCGTGAAGCGCATCCGGCGCTGTGCGCGGGTGGGGGGAATCGGGAACCGGACCGCGGAGGGCGGAGGACCCGAACCCGGCGCTGCAACAAAACCCCATAGTAGGTACTATGTTCTTCTTCTTTTCCTCTTAGATGGTGCTTGCTCCTGCGATGTATGTGCGGAGTAAGTGTGATCTGGCAACATGCTTGTCGTTGTTTATCCAAACGCGTACTACCTCGTTGTGTGAAAAACACGAGCCAGTGCTGACAGCTATAAAGAAAACACAGAGCCCAAAATACATTATGTTCTTCTGCGGCTCTCGTAATCAAAATGGCTGCCTCTACATGGGGGAAGATCCCCCTTTTATGCAGGTATATCTAAGTCCAACAGAATACTTTGATTTCATGATGGAAGTGAAAAAGCTTGGAAAACACTGTATTTTTGAATGGGTATCTTCAATTTTGGTAATTAACGGGTAAAAATCTTACACACTGTCTCTTTAATGTCGAATGTTTCCCTAGTTAGTCTGAAATTTTTCCTTTGTCCAAACATCGCGATTATATAATTTGTCCACCAGAGGGAGTAGCTGAGTGCCTTAATGCCCGCCTTCACTAATTATTATTCATAACGTCACCAAAACTGTAAACTCAACTTTGCAGTACATTTTTCTGACCAAAAAGGACGCTGTTCAGTCACTTATCAGCCTTGTTACAGTCACGTTATTTACCTGTGCATTTGACAGTATCATGCTTGATTTTAGTTATTTCCCTTTTGCTGTTTTTTACAGAAACCACATACAGACGCCAACACACACCAACACATGTATGCACAAACTGCTACTGTTCAACTGTCATGTTTGGATTGGATTAAAGTTCATTATCAACCTATCAAGACTCCTGCGGGGGAAGCTGGAGGACGCGGGAGTGGATGGACATCTCGCTGCCTGGACCATCGACTACCTCACTGACCGTCCACAGTACGTGCGGCTGCGCAGCTGTGAGTCAGAGGTGGTAGTCTGCAGCACTGGGGTCCCCCAGGGAACTGTCCTTTCACCCTTCCTCTTCACCATTTACACCACGGACTTCATATACAACACGGACAGCTGCCATCTCCAGAAGTTCTCTGACGACTCGGCCATTGTGGGCTGTGTGTCTGAGGGGAACGAGCTGGAGTACCGCTCGGTCATCAGTGACTTTGTGGACTGGTGTGGGCGCAACCACCTGTGCCTTAACACCAGTAAGACAAAGGAGCTGGTGATCGACTTCAGGAGGAGACCACTACCTCACTCACCGGTGAACATCCAGGGGCAGGACATAGAGACTGTGGATAGTTTCAAGTACCTGGGTGTTCACCTCAACAATAAACTGGACTGGTCCCACAACACCAATACCCTGTACAAGAAGGGCCAAAGTCGCCTCCACCTCCTGAGGAGACTGAGGTCCTTTGGAGTGTGCAGGCCTCTGCTCAAGACTTTTTATGACTCTGTGGTGGCCTCTGCTCTCCTCTACGCTGTCGTCTGCTGGGCCCCGAGCAGCACAGAACGGGACAGAAAAAGACTCAATAAGCTGGTCAGGAGAGCCAGCTCTGTCCTGGGCTGTCCTCTGGACTCTCTAGAGGAGGTGGCTGAGAGGAGGGTACTGGCCAAATTCACGTCCATCATGGACGACGCCTCTCACCCTCTGCACCGGACTATAAAGGAGCTGAGCAGTTCCTTCAGTAGTCGACTGAGGCACCACCAGTGCAAGAAGGAGCGCTACCGCAGATCCTTCACCCCCACCACCATCAGACTGTATAAACCTACTATATAGGCCAGACCTGCAATATCCTCTTTTCCATGCACTCCTTGTTGATGCTTGTATTGTTATCATTATTATTATTATTATTATTATTATTATTATTATTATTATTATCATCATTATTATTACTTATTATTATTACTATTTTTATTATTACTTACTTTATCCCATTCTTGCCTGCATGCACTTTCTTTCTTGTTCAAACTGTCCTGGAGCTACTGTGGCAAGTAAATTTCTCCTGTGTGAGATCAATAAAGTCTTATCTGATCTTACTCATATCTTATCTTATCTCCTGTGCCTTCTAACCAAGGATAGGAAAATCTAGCTACAACCCCATGTTCCCAACATCCCACTTTGACCTAACCTTGATAGTGTTTGTTAAGTACAGTGAGATATTCATAGTTACAGGACATTTTGAGGTTACAAAATGCTTTAGCTCCAAATGAAAAAATGTGAATACATTTTAGAGTGAACTTTTGAGACTGTGTAAGAGCAAAGACATTTGAATGAGAGGAATTTATCATTCTGGGTGTAGCCTAATAAAAGGAGTGAAAGTGAAAACCTTCTCTAACATATTTATTTGCTTCTGTTAATTCAAATCAAATTGAAGATGTGTGATTGAGAAAGAAGATGCTTTTTCCTCAAAGTCAATATATATATATATATATATATATATATATATATATATATATATATATATATATATATATATATATATTAGGGCTGTCAAACGATTAATTTTCTTGATCGCAACTAATCTCAGAAATTTCATAGTTAATCGCGATTAATCGTGATTTATTTTGCATGTTTAAAATTGATATCTTGCAGTAAGACCGTTCGAATCTAAAGTTAAACTCACAATGCAAAATATTTCTCACCATTTTTTTTATTTCAAAAAAGTGCAGAGAAAGGAAAAAGTAACAATGAACCAGTAATAGTGCTTATTTTGAGAAATTGTAAATAAATGATTGAAGCCCGCTCGAGCTGCCTACGGATGTGTAGAAGGAACAAAATACTAGCAAACTCAAAATAGCGCGTTTAACCGACAATGAGTTTAATTAATACAACCAAATGAGCTGCATATGGATGGTAAAATTGCGGAAAATGCTGGCAAACTCTGATCGCGATTAAAAAAATTGTTCGCGATCATAACTCTAATCGCGATTAATCGCGATTAACGCGTTAATATTCCCAGCCCTAATATATATATATATATTCAAGATTCAAGATTCAAGATTGTTTATTTGTCATATGCAGAATCAACACAAGGTCAACAATGCAATGAAATGCTTAGGATCAGAAGAACCGTCGACTCGCTAAGATAGTCAAGAAGTACTAGTAACATGCAATAATAGTACATGGTAAAAAAAGTGTTGCAAAGTGCAGGGGAAGAAGTAAACAATATAATAAACAATATAATAAACAATATAATAAAATATGTAATAAAATGTAATAAAATAAAAAAAACAAGGTACAATGTACAAGGTGCAGGTAGGATTAAATCAAGATCAAATAAGGTGTAAGTATTTCACAGATTGCACATAATATGGTGTGGTGTAGGTGTTGCATGTGGATTTCGTATTGCACATAGTATGATATAAATATTGCACATAGGTTATTGCACTGATTATTGCACATCTAACAGTAATTTACAGTGAGGTAGTGACAAACATGATATATTCATATAGAGCAGCAGCAGTAAACATAATTATGCATAATGAAAGGTAGTTTAGTGCAGTATTATTGAGAGTTCAGTATTATTTAGAGTATTACCCAGAGTTCAGTAGTCTGACAGCTTGTGTGTATATATATACACTATATATACTGCCCCCCGGGCGCCGAAAGATAGCTGCTCACTGCTCCTGAAAAGGATGGGTCAAATGCAGAAGTAAAATTTCTCCCGTGTGTCACTGTGTGTTATTGTGTGAGACTAATAAAGGCTTAATCTTAATCTTAATCTTAATATAACTTTTTTTTCATGGAGGAGCGCTGCTCCAGAGAGCCGGACAGTCCCGAGGGAAACTCGCTGCCGGATACACGATGGACGCGTCGTGTGCCTGGCACCGCTATTCCTAGAGGACGGGGAACGATTTAGCCCTGCTTGGTGGTATGAAGTTGGGGGGCCTGACAGAAACCAGGGTTCTGGCAAATTGTCTGTTCGCCTGGGTTCTAAAAATGTATCGATTATGTTAAATTATTCCCCCTCTCGGTGTGATCATTTCTCCTTAAAAATGTGATTCAACTGGACTGTTTTGACTCTGTATCTTCTGCACAAACACGTCCAAGGTTAGAAGCTGCAGCCTTATCACGGCACACTATAAACAAAGGACATTCCAATTGGAGCACACTGCACTAGTATTATGTAAACACTCTGCCCTGTCTATTTAGGAATGTTTGTCTCTGCTTGAGTTTTCAATCAATTTCATCAATTTTCTGGACTGCTCCCCTTCCCACCCGCCTGTCTGTCACCAACGGAAAAAAACACTGTGTGTTTTACCTGTCCAATTGTTGTTGTTTTTTTGTCGTAAAATGTTTGTGAATATTGTCATTGATACACTTTTCCACTCTTATCTTCAAGTTGGCGGTGCGCACATGTGCGCGGCCCCTCTCCTCGCTGCCCTCTATCACTGTCCTGCTTGGTTAGGGGGAAAAGAAATTTTGATTCACTATGTGTACATGTACATATGGTTTTTTGACAATAAAGCAAACTATGAACTATCAGCCATTTTGTGTGAAAAAAAAATTCTTATGGAGCTGTGTTTCACTTTTCTTTCTTCTTTCTTTCTTTCTGTCAATATAGTTCATACTCATTAGTAAGTATTAACTAATATTGTATCATGAATGCAAATGGCTTTAGTAGTTGCTTTGTGCTACAATTTTGTATGAAAAGCGCTTTATAAATATTGTTTGATTGATTGATTGATAGTTCACCAACCAAAATAATAAAAATGTGTGGTTCTTAAGTCTCATGTGTCTCAACTGTGGCAAATGTATTTTGAAAATTTTATTTCATTTTATTTATTTAACAGGACAATGTACAGCCACATAATGCCAAAGGCAGAAATGCTTGTACCAGATTGTAGCTTGAAAGCTAATTTCCATCTGTAGTCCTTCAGGGAGAAGAGGACAAGGGACATTATATATAGTGCAAAAAAAAACCCAAAAAACAACAACATACATACTCCATACTCTCAGACACACATACTCCCATTCGTTCATCCTCGTCATACATTGTATTTCACAGCAGAAACTGCTTACAAATGAAAAGAGTCAGAAGCATCTGAACGATTCAACCTGAGAATTTTAGACCAGATGTTTACCTGAACACACCAGCTCCAGACGTGCGTTTGAGGCAGAGTGTTTGGACCGGACACACTCATTCACTGCATTCCTCCTCCTCACACAGTCAGATGAGATGTTCCACACAGGACTCACAGGAAAATCTCTTCTGTGGTCAGTGGAAACAGCAGAGCCACAGTCCAGCTCTCGACACACAGCAGCTGTGTGCTCTAAGACCCAGTGGTCAAAGTCGTCAAAGGAGTCAATCATCCGTCTCCACTCTCCTCTGTGTCTCACCTGCAGAGTCCCAGCACAGCGACTGGCCCTTCCCACCAGCCTGATTGGCTCTGAACAGACAAGAGACACAGTGAGCACCACCCTTTTACCTGAGCAGTAAAGCTCCACCCCGCTTTACCCCCTTACACGAGCAATGAAACTCCGCCCCCTTACCTGAGCAGGTGAGGTTAACAGCGGCCCCAGAGGAGCAGGTCTCTGAGTGGGAGCGGGGACAGTCCATCAGAGCAGACTCATGGCCCTCACAGTGGAATGTCTGCCCCAGAGGAGAGAGCGCCTCCTGAAAGAGAGAAGGAGCTCCACAGCCCAGCTCCCTGCACAGCACCTCTGCCCCCAGCTGATCCAAAGCCCCTTCACAAAGCCACGTCCAGGACTGGTTCCAAATCTGCACTGACCCTGAGCACAGGCCGGATCCTGAGACAAGCCGCACCGAATCTGTGGACACATGACATCACCGCTCTGAGATAATAGGACACACACACATGTGACATCAAGGCTCTGAGCCAATAAAAGCTTAGCTCTCACCTGAACACTTGAGCTGTAGACTGATAGGTGAGGGAGCTGTTTCAGTGTCAAAACAATTGATCAGTGAAGTCTCATCACAGTAAGGAGAAATATATACGGCTTCTCTTTTTGGATCCATTTTTTCCACCACAGACAGAGCTGAGCCACAGTCCAGCTCTGAGCACACTCTGGCCCCAAACTCAACAGTTGAGTACATTGTACTCACTTTACTCCAATTTAAACCTGTTCTCTGAAACTCCAGCTCCCCCTCACAGTGACTGGGTCCTCCCACCAAACTCAGACTGTCCGGCTCTGCAGAGAGGAGACGGCACAGTGGTTATACTGTCTCCTCATCTCAGTGAGGAGCTAAACTTCTGATTTCTCTGAGTGGAGGGTGCATGCCCTCCCTGTTTTAAAGTGTTTTTACCTGCTGAGCTGTTCTCTGCCAGGCCACCTGCACACAGAGAACTCATGTTACAAAATGGAGTCTGCTGGTGACATAACACAGAGCTCCACACAAAATGGATGATATTCTGAGCTCCTAAAGCACAGGTCTATTTTAGAAAAAACAGGAGAGTCGCTGTGTTCTAGTCTGACACGCTCTGCGGTTTGACTTCAGAGAGGAAAAAACATGTTCTTTCTCAATCACACATCTTCAATTTGATTTGAATTGAATTAGCAGAAGCAAAAACATATGTTAGAGAGGATTTCCACTTCCACTCCTCTTATTAGACTACATCCAGAATGATAAATTCAGCTCATTCAAATATCTTTGCTCTTACAGTCTTAAAAGGTAACTCTAAAATTCATTCACAAAGTTTGCTTCATTTGGAGCTAAATACCTTCAGAGTAGACTTTTAGGTGTGAGCAGTGGCTGCAATGTCAAAGTCAAAGTCAACTTTATTGTCAATTTGCCATTATGTGTTCGACACATAATTTGACATCTTTGTAGATGGACATAAACTCAAAATTGTGCAAGAATACAAATATCTGAGTACAAATGGACACTAAACTCACTTTCAAATCTCAGGTCAATAAAGTCTGCAACAAAATTAAATTCCATCTCTCCAACTTCTGTTTCATAAGACCACAGCTCTCTCTCAATGCCGCCACAGTCTATATGCATGCCATGATACTCTCCCATATCAAATACTGTTTAACCACATGGTCAACACAAACAACACCACCCTCAAACCACTGCAATCATTATACAAAAGAACAATAAAAACACTTGACAAAAAAACAATCCAATATCATCATTGTGAAATATTACACAAACTCAAATTACTGAATTGGAGCAATATGATCAAATACACAAACCTCTGCCTTCTGTTTAAAATTATAAATGGTCTCTCTTCACCCCCACTTTCACAGTTCATTACAATAAGATCATCCTCAAGCCGGGTAACCGGGGGGCAGTTAGAGGGGACTGCATAATCCCACTCAGGAAAAGCACCTTTGGACAGTCCTCATTTTTCGTCACTGCAGCACATCAATGGAACAATACTCCCATACATATCAGAGACTCACCATCATACCACACTTTTAAGACTCTTTTAAAAAAGTGGTTAATTGAAAATCAGCACTGGACACATTAATTTCCTTTTAGAGTCACCTTTTTTGTTCTATCCTGTTTGTTGTGTTACTGAGGGGTGCCAGATGTATGTGTGTTCTGTGTGTGTATGTGTTGTGTGTATATATTGATAATGTTTTACTAAGTGTGCATGGCTGTTACTATGAGGGAGCCTGAAAGAATGTAAATAATTTTGTATGTACATTGTTTTAACCTGTTTTTTTCTCAGGGTGACAATGTAATCTGTCCAGGGACTGCAGATGAAAACTAGCCTCTTGGCTAAATCTGGTGCATTTACAGAAATGTTCATTAATGTACACTGTCCCTGTCAAATAAAATAAATAAATAAATAAATAAAATAAACATACAGTGAATTGAAATTCTGTTTCTCTCTGGCCAAGCAGTGCAAACAAGACAGTGTACAAAATACAATATAAAGACAATACAAAAACTATCTAAGACAAAATCTAAAAGCAGTGCAAAGAATATATATATATATATATATATATATATATATATAATACACAAAAATATAAACGCAACACTTTTGTTTTTGCTCCCATTTTTCATGAGATGGACTTAAAGATCTAAAATTCATTCCAGATACACAATATTACCATTTCTCTCAAACATTGTTCACAAATCTGTCTAAATGTGTGATAGTGAGCACTTCTGCTTTGCTGAGATAATCCATCCCACCTCACAGGTGCGCCACATCAAGATGCTGATCTGACATCATGATTAGTGCACAGGTGTACCTTATACTGCCCACAATAAAAGGCCACTCCGAAATGTGCAGTTTTGTCTCACAGCAAAATGCCACAGATGTCACAAGCATTGAGGGAGTGTGCAATTGGCATGCTGACAGCAGGAATGTCAACCAGATCTGTTGCTCGTGCATTGAATGTTAATTTCTCCACCATAAGCCGTCTCCAAAGGCGTTTCAGAGAATATGGCAGTACATCCAACCGGCCTCACAACCGCAGACCACGTGTAACCACACCAGCCCAGGACCTCCACATCCAGCAGGTTCACCTCCAAGATCGTCTGAGACCAGCCACTCGGACAGCTGCTGAAACAATTGGTTTGCATAACCAAACAATTTCTGCACAAACTGTCAGAAACCGTCTCAGGGAAGCTCAACTGCATGCTCGTCATCCTCATCGGGGTCTTAACCTGACTCCAGATCGTCGCCGTAACAGACTTGAGTGGGCAAATGCTCACATTCGATGGCGTCTGGCACGTTGGAGAGGTGTTCTCTTCACGGATGAATCTCGGGTTTACATTGTTCAGGGCAGATGGCAGACAGCGTATGTGGCGTTGTGTGGGTGAGCGCTTTGCTGATGTCAATGTTGTGGATCGAGTGGCCCATGGTGGTGGTGGGGTTATGGTATGGGCAGGCATCTGTTATGGACGAAGAACACAGGTGCATTTTATTGATGGCATTTTGAATGCACAGAGATACCGTGATGAGATCCTGAGGCCCATTGTTGTGCCATACATCCATGAACATCACCTCATGTTTCAGCAAGATAATGCACGGCCCCATGTTGCAAGGATCTGTACACAATTCTTGGAACCTGAAAATGTCCCAGTTCTTGCATGGCCAGCATACTCACCGGACATGTCACCCATTGAGCATTGTAACGAACAGGCCGTTCGTTACTGAATGAGTATCCACACATGCACTTTCATAGACTTTGCACTTTATATATATTTACATTGCACCTTTAGAGCACGGAGCACTTACAAGATACGCTAATTTGCACATATAAGATTGCACACATTTGTATTGTTTTAAAGTATTTATTGAAAACATTTTAGCGTTTGTCACGGAGTCCGGTCGGGCGGGTGCTTCCGGTAATGGTGGCCGCCGGTCTGTGGAGACAAACAACAACAATCAATGTGCAATATGTGCCACTTTTTAAATTAGTTGTGTCTTGTATGTGTTTGCGTGTGTGGGATGTGGATATTTTAAAGTGTGAAAGTGGTATGCGTGGGTTGAGTTGTGGTTTTACTTACCTGTGTCTCATGTCCAGGTGTCTGGCCAAAAGATTCCCCGGGGGACCAGACACCATTTAAGAGTTCCGGGCCAGCTCAAGACAGCGGATATCGGGGGGAGGAAATGCCACCTATTTTAATTGGGTTTATTTATTTTATACTTTATAAGGTGTTTGGTTTCTAAGAGTTTATTTTTGTATGTGGGTTTTATATGGTTTATTTGATGATGGGTATTTTATTGGAGGATTTTAACTTAGTTTTAAACAGCTAATGTTAATTATACACCCCTTGGAGTTTTTATGGTTTTACCCAGCAATATTTAAGCCACCTGTATCCTATCATTGATTGCTCTGCTGCTGGAGAAGAACCACGCTCCTATCCTCCTTGCACCTTAATTTATTTTGCACTGCATTTTGCACATGAGCACTTTATATTTTTTGTGCAACCTGAAAAAAACATTAAAAACTGTGGACCACGTCAACCCTGCCTCCAGTATCTGTTTGTGGAACTCACTGCAATCCAGCCGCTCTACCCGTCTTGGTCACAAGCATGTTTGGGATGTCCTTGACCGGCGTATACGACAGCGTGTACCAGCTCCCACTAATATCCAGCAACTACGCACAGTCATTGAAGAGGAGTGGACCAACATTCCACAGGCCACAATTGACAATCTGATAAACTCTATGCGAAGAAGATATGTTGCACTGCATGAGGCAAATGGTGGTCACACCAGATACGGACTGGTTCTGAGTCCCCAGACCCCCAATAAAGCAAAAAAAAAAAATGCACATTTCAGGGTGGCCTTTTATTGTGGGCAGTATAAGGCACACCTGTGCACTAATCATGATGTCAGATCAGCATCTTGATGTGGCACACCTGTGAGGTGGGATGGATTGTCTCAGCAAAGCAGTGCTCACTGTCACACATTTAGACAGATCTGTGAACAATGTTTGAGAGAAATGGTAATATTGTGTATCTGGAATGAATTTTAGATCTTTAAGTCCATCTCATGAAAAATGGGAGCAAAAACAAAAGTGTTGCGTTTATAATTTTGTTGAGTGTATGAATCTATGAACTTTGAACGCCTGTGTAAATCCCCACATGCATCACTACTTATCATTAAGATATACTCAATATCTATGGCTTATACACTTCAATTTTTATTACTTAAATGCCTAAACCTGGATCTGCTCCTCTGTTCTACGTATTGCTCCAGCTCTTCTCTTCTCTCCCCCCTCACCCCCAGAGGAGGTACGCTTATCTCGCCTTCTTTCTTACTTTAATCTAAGTTATGGATGAAGACAGCCTAAATATCTTTGTGGGCCTTTTTCAAACAATGTTCAAGTGTGGAAAACACTGCATGCTCCTCATTGCGTTTTGGTCATACTGTGAAACTGTAAGAGCAAAGACATTTGGTCAAAATAAAAACTGGAACAGGGTCTTTTAACTATAGCTGCTTAAAGATAAACTACTTTCTAGAGCTTGAGTGAGATGGAACCCTTTCATGCCCATGATCAATGTAAAGACAGGGGATCAAATCAGGGGGATCAATTGTTATTCCCACGAGCGCACAGTCTCGTCCCAGTTTGATCTGGCTATCCATCGCTAACATTTATGAGTTAAATATTAGTAATTTATTTTTGCTAATGTATAGTCATTTGGTCAGATTCTCTATGTTTAGATTCTGTAAACTGTGATATCAACCTACCCAGGGACTACAGGTGGAAATTTGCATTTTCTGGTACAATTCATTTTTCATTTGGTTAGTGTTTATTGTACACTGTCTCTGTATAAATAAATAAAAACATACCACCTCAAAAGGAACAACAAAGCTGCAGTGCAAATGTCAAATTATGTCAAAACAGCATGGTCAAGATTATGCCCTTTGGAGCACAATGTCCTATGCAGAGGGTGACCAGACCTCCCTATGTACCTGGGACAGTCCAAGTTTTGAGCCTTGTGTATCGTGTCCCAGCAGATTTATCCAAAACCAGTTTTATACAAAAAATGTCCCACGTGTCCCTATTTCGACTAATGTGGTATGACAAGCAGGCCCAGAACTTGAGATTTGAACTGGGTCAATAAGTGCTGCTTCTGCTTCTCTCTTCAAACAGCAAACTCCCGGCCATCAGGACCTGTCACCAACGAGATCTACCATCCAAAGAAGAAAGCCAAGAAACACACGCATCAATCCGTTAAAGGAGTGGAAAGAGCCAGTTGCCGCTGTTCCCAATGCTGCTCTTCTGGTTCAAGCAGTGGAGGTGGAGGAGGAGGAGGACCCTGATGTTGCCATTGTCATGGAAACTGAAGTTGCCCCTGACCTGGCCCACTTTATTGCGAACATGGCCACCGAGCTCTAGCACATACTTGTAATTGAGGACAGTTTACAAATGAAGGACTCAAACCCTTTTTGCCAAAGTACACTATTGATGTTTTTGCATCTTCTCTGTGCATAAAGACTCCAGCAGATGATCCAAAGCAGAGCACAGATTGACAGCAGTGGGTTAGGGTTAGTAGGGTTACTGCTAGTAGTGTTAATGTTTACAACAACCTCAGGGCGCATCATGCTCCCACACACAGCTCCACCCCCTAACCCTAACTTTCAGGTCAATTTCAATTTTATGCATGATTTTTTAAAGAATATTACATATTACTGTTATATTTAAATCCTCTTCTAATAATAATATATCATATGATAATTTGGTCATGTTTTTAAAAAAAATGTTTTTATTGAATCCATAAAGGCATCATGTTTGTCCTAAATTCCTAGAACTGGGTTGAGTTCTGAATTATAGTGCCACTTCATTTCTTTACACTTCTTTTTTTTTTTTTTTTTTTTGCCTAAATCTTACAGAGGTGCCCTTTACCTTCTCTAAAGGTAATCTAATTGAAACCTCAAAGATTACTTTGAAGTTTCCCTCAAAATAGCGGCACGGTGGCTGAGTGGCTAGCGCTCATGCTTCACAGCAAGAACCTTTCTGTGTGGAGTTTACATGTTCTCCCCGTGTCTGGGTGGGTTTCCTCCAGGCACTCCGGTTTCCCCCATCAACCCAAAACATGCACCATAGGTAAAATCCTCCAGCTGAGGTCCTGACCAAACCGAAGCAAGAAGATCATGGAGATGGTCCCCGGGCGCAGGAATGTGCTGCCCACTGCTCCTAATAACAGGATGGGTTAAATGCAGAGAACAATTTCTCCTGTGAGATCAATAAAGTCTCTTCTTCTTAAATAATCTTATTTTTTTCAACCAATTATTTTTTTCTCTTTTGCAAGTTTTTGTGCATTTGCATTTTTCTTTCCAGTTTCAATAGCTTGTTACTGAACTTGAAATTTGAACCATTCACATTTTTTAAATGTCCAACTTGTTTCACAAAATGTTTTAACCTGGTGAAACAAATTCTTTGTTTAGCAACAAGCTAAGCAGGGTTTAGCTAAGGCTATATCTTATATATCACCCCTTGTTAATAAATGAATTAACAGTGCATTATTGAATTTCCAGACTTTATCAGATTTTAGTTTTTGCTAATTCTAGTGATCATAGGCCTATTGTAATGGTCAGTAAATGTAATCAGTTACATTTAGAGACAAGCCAATAATCCAGTTTTGAGCATAGGTTAGAGTGGGCCGGTTTAATCCTAATCCATGTATGTTTTACTGTGTTTTGTTGCAGAAAAGCTGTTTCCAAAAATCCTCCTTGTATCTGATGTTCATTTCTTGTCGTCCCGCGTTGTCCTCATGCGGGTGATGAGCAGACGTGTCTTACTGATGGCTGCGTCACTTCTGCAGTGTCCACTGTTTCCCGTAGTTTGTCCGCTGACACAATCACCCTTTCTCGTGTATTTTAGTTTTCTTTCTCGGGCAACCCGATCACCTGATCACCAACGTCTCCAGTACTGCGCGCTTTTCAGATTTTTTTTATAATAATAATAATAATAATTCATTGGATTTATATAGCGCCTTTCATGCCACTCAAAGCACTTTACAGTTCATTGTTCATTCACTCCACACTTGGTGGTGGTAAGATACTTTCTGTAGCCACAGCTGCCCTGGGGCAGACTGACGGAAGCGAGGCTGCCAATCAGCGCCATCGGCCCCTCCGACCACCTCCAACACTCATATCCGTTAGCGTGAGTGCTCGGGGCACTGATTTGCGGTCTCCAAATAATACAAACTTTAGCACTTTTCAAATCACAGAAGATCGCTGTGTCAGGGTAGACTTTTAGTAGATTCCAAAACGGCCTGAAACCCGATATTTTTTCCCATCCATCCTTTTTGATAAAACGTTAATTGCTCACATTACTCCGCCCACTTCATCTCTCATTTTCATTTTCTTGGGATTAGAGTTTTGCAGTGGAATGTGGTCACTTGTTTCACAAGTTTCAGAACACTTCAATATTGGGGTTTTGCCAATCTATGTATATGGTTTTATAGTAGCCTATATACTTTTTATTGAAAATGTATTTGGTACATCTGTAGTCTATGGTAGGAACATCCGTTTTGCTCAGTGCTTCTCAAATAGTGGGGCGGGCCCCCCTGGGGGGGCGTGGTGTGATGCCAGGGGGGGCGCCGTGTGACCCTGGGAAACATGCTTTTTTGCCGTACTGTACTAGAACTAAGTGTAATTGCACATCCACAACAGTAGTGGGCAGTGGCGCTCTCATTGTCGCTCTGGGGCAGGGGGCGGCAACCTTAAATACGCGATATACAAAACAGACTCACCATCAGCAGAACATCCTCTGTCACAGAAAAAACATATATTCCACTGAGTCGTGTCCTTTAGTCCGACAGAAGCTGACGCATCAGCGGCACAAGGACAGAGCGTTTTTTTGTTTTTTTTTCAGCGCCTTTAGTTTATGCAGATTGGACATGTGATTTTAAGTTTCGTTTCTGTAAAACAAATGTGGGCAAATCTGCATTGAAAACACATTAATATTTGAGTCCTCAGTGCAAAAAGTCAGTGCAGTCTTTGTTGTAAGTTTCTTTCTTTTTTGTTTTTAATGCTAATAAAAGGATACAATGTTATGCAGAGGTGTACTAATAACAATTTTCTAGACAAATAATACTAGTAATAGTCGCGCGCAGGGAGGGGCGTCGTGAAATTTTTTCTTCTTCCTAGGGGAGGCGTCACAGAAAATAATTGAGAAGCACTGGTTTTGCTGAACATCTTTTATTATTTTTTATTTATTTTTTGTGCGTCTCTGTGCGTCCCATACGGTGCGGTGCGTGTCCACCAGATGGCGCCACGTACGTGAACCATGAACTTTATTTAAAACCAAAACAAACACGCGGTCTCGTGCAGCTGTAGCTCTCGCGAGACCGAGCGGTGACCTCAAAGAGAAGTTAGTCCCGAGTCTGGACAAAAGCAGAGACCTCGGTCTGGACCTCGGTCTGGACCTGATCCGGACCTGCACCTAGACCGGACCCGAGCACGGGGCCGGGCACGCGCTCAAGTGAGTAGAGCTCTGTGCGCGTGACCCTCCGGGAGCGCGCCTCGTGCGTCTTTCTCAAGTTTGTGTCCGGCTCAGTTCGGCTGTTTCCGGGGGGCTCCGGAGAGCGATGGGTTCGGACCTGGCTTAGTCCTGGTTTTGATCTTTTTTAAACTTTTGTTTTAGCCCTGTTTTAGTTCTGGGTTAGTTGTGGTTTTGTCCTGATTTAGACCCACTTTAGTGCTGGTTTAGTTCTGGAGTAGTTCTGGTTTGGATCTTGTTAAATTCGGCTTTAGTCCTGGTTTAGTTCTGGTTTAGACCTGGTTTAATCCTGGGTTAGATCTTTTTAGTTCTGTTTTAGTCATGGATTATTTCTGGTTTAGACCTGGTTTAGTCCTTGTTTAATCTTGGTTAACTTCTGGTTTGAACCTCTTTTGGATGGGGGTTATACTGTAGTACTTTTACCCCAAAGTGAATAATATTTGTATTGAAGTAACAGTACGTAAAAGTTGTGGTCACTCTTCCAACTGTAATGAAGTCTACATGTGACAAAAGCTTTATGTTGACAATATGAAATGATTTGAACACTTGTGTTTCTTGCACCGCTCATTTAGTTTGTCTCATTTTTGTCTATGCTTTGAAAATACCAGCTTTTGTGCATATTTAATGTTTTGTCCTTCACATTACATTCACTTTACCCAATGGTTACTCTTTATGTTACAAGAGTATTCCCAAACACTTTTTTAATTGTACTTTCTTGTAATTTCTTGGACCACTACTTTGTAATTCTACTTGATTAATATTATTTTGAAGTAACATTACTCTTACTTGAGTTCAAATTTGTGTTTAGATCTGTAACGTATTATGTAATTCAGTATGAAAAATGGTTTCATTCCAGCTTCCACCAGTGCACACTGCAGTTGGGTCCTTGAGCCAGACACTCCTGTGTGTAATGATGGGAGAATTGTACTTTCCACTAAAAGGTCTATAGCGCTTTTTGACCTTCAAGGCTCAAAGCACTTCACATCAAGGAAACACTCGCACCAGTGTATGCAGATACTGGGGGTCTGTGTAGTGTCTTGCCCAAGTACACAACAGCAGCATATGCCTGTGGGAGCCTGAATCACACCACCAGTTCTGTTTTAGTCCTGTTTTGTACCTGATTTGAACATTTTATAGGTTTTGATTTACCTCTGGGTCAGTGGATCGATGATGTTTGATCATGTTTATGCTACTTCCACCCGTGGGTTTCAAACCTTTGCTTTAGCCTGTGGATGACTCACCTGGACTCTGACCTCACCTGTCGAGGGCGGAGCCTGCTGCCATAATGTCATTGTGATGTCAGAGCGGAGGCGGGCCTTTGTGTTGGGCTGTGAGGACGATGGCGACGTGCAGACAGGTGAGACGGGTGAGATAGGTGCGAGAGACAGACTCTGTAAAATTATTATAACTTTAATTATTTTGGTTTAAACCTCTTTATATCTTCAAACCAGTGTCTGTGTCCAAAAACTTTTAAATAAATGCATTTGTGATGATTCTGCTCTTGTCATTTGTTTATTTTTCCTCCTACAGAACCAGCTAAGAATTTTGAGGGATTGAGAGGAACAATGAAGACAAACATGGACCAGGAAATGGAACCAGATTTAGACCAGGATCTGAACCAAGACCCGGGTCTGGACTCGGGGGACTCTGTAGACCTGGAGGATCTGGAGGACCTGGAGGACTACGAGGTGAGGTTTGTCATTATAATAACTTAGACCTGGTTTAGTCCTAGTTTAGTCATGGTTTAGACCTGGTTTACTCCTGGTCTAATCCTGCCTTGGTCTTCAGGTTTAGTCCTGCTTTGGTCCTGGTTTAGATCTAGTTTGTACCAGATTTGAACCTTATATAGTCCTGATTTACACCTGGACTTGGTTCAGTCTAACCTGGGAAATCCCAGGCTGCTTTTGTTCGTTCTGATCTGAAATACAGCCTGGCAACTATGGAAAGCGAGCTCTCCCGATTCTGGGAGCCAATCAGAGGGCGGGGAGGGGTGGCAAGACGGTGACGCGTACTACGTGACAAACGGAAGCTTGTAGTTTGAACTGACAACTGACATGATTGGCTATGGGCTACGTATATGTCAAATGATAGGCATTCGTAACGCCCAATAAACGGCCGTTGTAAACAACACCTCCGCTACGAGATATTTCGAAGGTGGCTTCCAGACCATATCTCACTTGTGATATGGTCAGGTGTAAACCAGGCAAGGTTCAGTCCTGGTTTAGACCTGTTTCAGTCCTGTTTACTACTCCGACAACTATTATGATGATGATCAAAGATCAAAAGATCAAAGTCAGCTTTATTGTCAATTCTGCCATATGTGTTCAACATACAGTGAATCGAAATTTCGTTTCTCTCTGGCCAAGTAGTGCAAAAAGACAGTGTGCAAAATACAATATAAAGACAAAACACAACAAAAACTATCTAAGACAGAGATCTAAAGTTAAACTAAAGTCTAAGATCTAAAATCTTAAAGCAGTGCAACATAATAAATAAATACCTATATACAGATGTCCAAAAGTGTGCAGTGTGCATCAAAAATGTGCAATGGAAGATACAGCAGTGAAATGGTAACATGCAATAGAATATGCATTGAAGTTAAGGTAAAAATAAATGTGCAACAGTAGTAATTCTAGTGCAATAACAGGAGTAAACAGTAGTAAAAATTCCAGTAGTTATGTGCAATAACAGTAGTAAACAACAGTACAACAGTAGTAAAATTCCAGTAGTAAATGTAAATGTGCAACAGTGCAACAGTCGTCCTTAGCCCTTTTAAAGTGTCTAGAGTGATATGTCTTTTTATGGAATACAGGTTATGCCAATATGGGGGGTGGGGTGGGAGACGGGTAAGGTGAGAGTTCAGGTGAGAGTTCAGGTGAGAGTTCAGCCTTCTGACAGCCTGGTGGATGAAGCTGTTTGACAGTCTGGTGGAGTGGGCCTTGAGACTCCGGTACCTTCTCCCCGAGGGCAGGAGGCTGAACAGGCTATGTGCGGGGTGGCTCGGGTCACCCACAATGCTGGACGCTCTGCGGGTGAGCCGGGTGTTAAAAATATCCAGGAGGGAGGGGAGAGAGACACCAGCGATCCTCCCAGCTGCATTCACCATGTGCTGCAGGGCTTTTCTGTTCTGTTCAGTGCAGCTCCCGTACCACACAGTGATGCAGCTGGTCAGAACACACAATGGTGCCTCGGTAGAAGGTGGTCATGATGGGTGGGGGGGCTCCAGCTCTCCTCAGTTTGCGGAGGAAATAGAGGCGCTTCTGAGCCCTCTTTGCCAGTGATGTAGTATTCACTGTTCAGGAGAGGTCCTCACTGATGTGCACCCCCAGGAATTTGGTGCTGCTCACCCTCTCTACAGCAGCACCATTGATGGACAGTGGGGGGTGCTGGGTGGGGCCTCTCCGGAAGTCAATAACAATCTCCTTGGTCTTTTCAACATTCAGAAGGAGATTGTTATCGCTACACCACTTGGTCAGAAGGCTCACCTCACTCCTGTAGTTTGTCTCATCATTATTAGAGATGAGACCCACCACAGTCGTATCGTCCGCAAACTTCACATTGTGATTGGTGCTGGATTTAATGTGTGCCATGACTAGCCGTTCAAAGCACTTCATGATGATGGGGGTCAGTGCAACAGGGCGATAGTCATTAAAAGTGGCCGGAGTGGGGTTCTTTGGCACGGGAACGATGGTGGTGGTTTTGAAGCAGGAGGGAACGACAGCCTGGCTCAGAGAAGCATTAAAGGGATATGCCACCCCCAGGTCAAATTTGGGCATCTCCCCACAGTCCAGAGACTAAAATAAGTGGTGGAAAGCGTTTTCCTGCTCACCCAGCCATTGTCCGAGTCTGTCGCCACTGACCGCCGCGGTATCTGCTGCTCCTCCACGTTAGACTGGAGTCTAACGTCGCCAGAGAAAGATTTCGGCCAAAAGGAATTAATTTGCTCGATGCGTTTCCCAATTACTTTCTGTGTAGTGCGCATTCATATCGAGTGCAAATAAATGTGCAAATCAACACAGAGAGCTTGACTTGGTCATTTTGGGTGGGAACTATTTTCCAGTGCGGAAGAATAAAGCCGAATCACGCAGCACGCTGCCAGGGCAATCCCTGTTACGCACCAGGAAGGGAGTTCCCCTGTTGCACAGCGTGGTGCATGATTCGGCTTTATTCTTCCGCACTGGAAAATAGTTCCCACCCAAAATGACCAAGGCAAGCTCTCCGTGTTGATTTGCACATTTATTTGCACTCGATGTGAATGCGCACTACACAGAAAGTAATTGGGAAACGCATCGAGCAAATTAATTCCTTTTGGCCGAAATCTTTCTCTGGCGCCGTTAGACTCCAGTCTAACACGGAGGAGCAGCAGATACCGCGGCGGTCAGTGGAGACAGACTCGGACAATGGCTGGGTGAGCAGGAAAACGCTTTCCACCACTTATTTTAGTCTCTGGACTGTGGGGAGATGCCCAAATTTGACCTGGGGGTGGCATATCCCTTTAAAGATGACATCCTTGAGCTCCTGATGATAATGATAATGATGATGATTATTATTATTATCATTGTTATTATTATAAATAATAATAATAATAATAATAATAATAATAATAATAATAATAATAATAATAATAATAATAATAATAATAATAATAATCTGTCTGTGTCCTTTATCAGGGCTTTATCAGAACTTTGGCCTTTGGAACGGAACAAACTGAGTCAGGTTTATGATCCAGTGATAAACCAGGTCTGAACCAGGTCTATAGGAGGACTAAACCAGGTCTAAACCAGGACTAAACTAGGTCTAAACATGATCTAAACCAGTATTTTGTGTTGTAGCGCCGCATAGTAGTGGGGATCTGCGCCATGACGAAGAAGTCCCGGTCAAAGCCTATGGTTCAGATCCTGGAGAGACTCTGTCGCTTTGAGTTCATCCAAGTCACGGTTTTCCCTGAAGATGTGATTCTGGAGCAACCCCCGGAAAACTGGCCCCTGTGTGATGTACTGGTGTCCTTCCACTCCAAAGGTGAGAGGAGAGAGAGAGAGAGAGAGAGAGGAAGGAAGGGAAGGAGGAGGACAGGAGGACTAGAGAACAGAGTGAGAGAAGAGGAGATGAAGGAGGTGAGCGAGGAGAGGAGAAGAGGAGGAGATGATGGGGTGAGGAGGGGAGAGAGACGCAGAGGAGAGGGGGGGGCAGAGGAGGAGAGGAGGGGAAACAAGGGAAAAGTATGAGAGGTGAAGAGGGCGTAGGGGAGGAGGGAGAGGAGGGGTGAAAGAGTGGAAAGCTTGTGGGTAGCACCTCGCCTCACATCAGTACAGTACTGTAGTACTGTAGTACTTTTACTATACTATAAGTAGTATAATACAGTAGTAGGCCTACTCGTGCTGCTATATTGTAGTATAATATAGTGTACTTCATGCTGTTCTCTGTGGCAGGTTTCCCATTGGACAAAGCGGTGGAATATTCTAAACTCAGGAACCCTCTGCTCATCAATGACCTGGACATGCAGTACTACATCCAGGACAGGTACTAATATTCTTCCATTACTACTACTACTACTACTGCTACTACTACTGCTACTACTACTACTACTACTACTACTAAATGAACTTAAACTCAGCTGTCATGTTTTTCAGGAGGGAGGTGTACCGGATCCTTCAGGAGGAGGGCATAGACCTGCCTCGGTATGCCGTCCTCAACCGAGACCCCGATCATCCAGAAGGTACCAGGTGGATCTCAACCAGACTACAGTGATCTAGTTTAGTCCTGGTACAGATTTGGTTCAGACCTGATTTAGCCCTAGGGTCTGCCCTCTCTTCAGAGTGTAACCTGGTTGAAGGGGAGGACCATGTGGAGGTGAATGGGGAGATCTTTCACAAACCATTTGTGGAGAAACCAGTGTGTGCCGAAGACCACAATGTGTACATCTACTACCCCACGTCTGCAGGAGGAGGCAGCCAGAGGCTCTTCAGGAAGGTGAGGTGAAGCCAAAGCTACAACTTTTAAATCTGCTTCTCAAGGAAAATTTATACTTTGCAGCTGTCATCAACATTCCCAGGCAGTGTAATGCTAGCTGTAAGCACGGTTCTATCTGAAGCTCAAGTTAGACTTTAATCTGAGCTTTAAAGAACTGACTTAACTGAAACTACAACAGGTGAGCTGTTAAACAGGTGAGCTGTTAAACAGTGAAAAATAGCCATGTTGGCTATAGCAAAAGGAGAAATTCAATTTGTCAACTAGACAAAAGTTTATTTAGTTGAATACGTTTCACAGCTCACCCAAGCTGCTTCTTCAGTTCTGGACTGAAGAAACTTATTCAACCAAATAAACTTTTGTCCAGTTGACAAATTGAATTTCTCCTTTGGCTATGGATTCTACCTGGACGACTGAGGGATTGTACACGCATCATGTTGGCTATAATCTTTACATATTTACAATTTAAATGTTCATTAATATGTGCTGTCCCTTTACAAATGAATAAATAAGAAAGAAATAAGAATCAAGTCCCTCTCAAATAACATTCCAGTCACAAGCTAGCTAGCACTTTCAACTTTTTGCCAATGTTGGCTAATGTCTGCAATTTGTCACCATCGTAACTGCTAAATATGGCTGCGTCCCATTACTCTGTCTTACCCCTTGCCCTTCCCCTACCCCTTTATCTACGTCTTTGTCTTGCCCCTGGATAACGAGCTGAGAGGACTCTGGGTACGAATGTTCCCCTAAGAAATAGGACACCACTCGATTACCGTTTGCGTCATCATCCCTCGCCTCTACCTGGCTGCTACGTCTACAGAGGCGACAACAATTGACGCAAACGTAAACAAATGTCAAGGATTATCGGGTACCTCAGCTCAACAAAAAACTAGCTTGTTTATACATGAAAGTTCGATGAAAACGATAACGTCAGCTAAACAGACATCACTACAATTAAAACCACAACAACAGTTCACTAAAAGTAACGTAGAACATAAGCGTCATAATTGTAAACCTGCTAAACTGTTAATCGATAATTACAACTGCTGAAAATACATTTATGAGACTCCTTGGCTGCTCGATGTGACGCTGCCATCCTGATCCCAAAACCTGCCTGAGCTTGTAGGCGTACCCCTTTGTTTCAAGTCTGGTCGAGAACTTACTTCGTTTCAAGGGGTATGTAGCCCGCAGTCGTGGCCCTAGCCCTGGATCAAAATTAGAATCGGGACACCCTTTGCCCTCACATGAATGTGCAAAACCAAGGGGTAGGGGTAAAACGAAGGGGTAAGACAGAGAAATGGGACGCAGCCTAAGTCAGGCTAATGGCATGAGTGACACAGATCCGGAGCTGAGTCAAGATCCTGAGGTTAGTGCGGGTGGTAGAAGGGTGTGGTTTTGTTTTGTGTGATGGTCTATATATGTTTCTTTGATATGAATGGTTTTAATAATAATAGGATTAATGTTAGTCATAATAAGGGTTCATAATAGTAATAAACTGGTTTAGTTTTGTGTGAGGATCTTTATATATATTATGTCTAGTGATTTTGATACCAGTTTTGTACGTTTTGCAGATCGGCAGCAGGAGCAGTGTGTACTCTCCTGAGAGCAGCGTCAGAAAAACTGGCTCCTACATCTACGAAGAGTTTATGCCCACCGATGGAACTGACGTCAAGGTACCTACACCCTAACCCCCCTCTGTGAAACAAGTTTGGACATCTCTGACCCTTAATATCAGACCCTAACCACCTCATACCAGCTACAAAGAGGTAATGCCAACAGATGGGACTGATGTCAAGGTAACTATACCCTAAAACTACACCCTAACCCTTATATCCTACCTCCACTCGTTCCTGATTTGCTGGTTGGTATGGCACTCGCTGTTGGAATTCCAAATATGAAACTGGGCTCCATATTCGCTGCTATAACTGCTGTCCTCAGTGAGCTTAATTTGGAGGCGAACACTGTGGGTAACGTCACACTTTCACTATATACTCTATGGCACTATATACTCTGTGGCTACTCTATAGCACTACAGTATATGGTTCACGCTCTTCTCCCCCCTATCTCACCTGCATGCCTCTCTCTGTCTGTGTCAGGTGTACACAGTGGGCCCAGACTATGCCCATGCTGAGGCTCGTAAGTCCCCGGCTCTGGACGGGAAAGTGGAGCGTGACAGTGAAGGGAAAGAGGTCAGATACCCGGTGATGCTGACTGCCATGGAGAAGCTGGTTGCCCGCAAGGTCTGCCTGGCCTTCAAGGTACAGATTTCTACACCTGGTTTAGTCCTGGTTTATTCCTGGTTCAGCCGTGCTTTATGTCTGATTCAGACCTGGTTCAGTCCTGGTTCAGTCAGATCTGGTTTACATCTGTTTACATCTGGTTTAGTCTTGTTTTTGTTTTTCAGCAAACTGTATGTGGCTTTGACTTGCTCAGAGCAAATGGTCACTCGTTCGTTTGTGACGTAAACGGATTCAGCTTTGTCAAGAACTCCATGAAGTACTACGATGACTGCGCCAAAGTACTTGGGTAAGTACCATTACTACTACTACAACTTCAGGGATGAAAGAGTTCCGCCTTTTGGCGGATCTTCGTTTTTTTTTTCAGGGGTCTTTTTTTAAAATATATATATATCTGTGCAAATTCGTTGAGAAAGATTTTGGGTGTATATATATGTATAGATGTGTTTAGGGTTGCTAACCGTCCCTTGAAAAACGGAATCGTCCCGTATTCAGAACAAAAGTACGTGTCTCTTATTAAACTGCGGGCCGCACGAGCACGTGTGCTCGTCTGGAGCCGCGGGCACCGCACGTCACCGAGCAAGCGAATGAGCGCGCGCAGCTCTTTCGCAAAAGCGTGTACCTTTGCGTACCAGCGTGTATCACAGGGCACGTTAAACTTTATAAAACATCCTACCTGCCCGTGCCCGCCTTTTCACGCTCTCTCTCCTCCTGTTCATAGCGCACATAAGGTTCCTCGTCAATGCGCTCTGATTAGAAGAGCAAGACTAAGTGCAAAGCAAAAACAAATCAAAATTTATGTTTAAATATATACTACTAGTACCTGTTAATAAAATGTGTGTGTGTGTGGGGTGGGGGGCAACTTTGTGCTCCTAAGAGGTTCAGATGTTCCAGATGATCATCTGTCCAAACGAAATGTCCTTCTCTTTGCCTCATGTTGCTAAGGTCTCTGTAAAATGCCTGTACAAACACTACAACTACTACAGTACTAGTTGTAGTGTTTGTAGTTGTTGTAATTGTAGTATTTGTGAATGCAGTTGCAGTGATATCATTACAAGGAGCAGACAAATTGAGTAAATATTGAAGGTAGTAGTAGTAGTAGCAGTAGCAGTAGCAGCAGCAGCTGCTCTAGTTGTTGTAGTTGTAATATTTATGAATGAAGTTGCAATGAGATTATCATAACAAGGTGCTGACAGTTGGAGTAAACAAACAGTAAAATTAAAAGCTGTAACTGAATCCAGAACTGGTTTAGTCCTGGTATGTTACTGGGTCTTTAAGGGTCTGTAAATTCCAGAGGGTGAAGTGTAAAACCTGATCTGGACCAGAGACCAGACATGGGGAACTCTGAGTTCTAGTTATTTTTGTCTCTGTTTCCACCAGGTCATGTTACATGTCTCTTATCACACAAGAATTCACACAGCCCCAGGGACAAGACCTGGTTCAGACCTGGTTCAGACTTGGTTCAGACCTGGTTCAGGCCAATATTTTTGAGGTGGTGCTTTGGGTTAGATCTCAGTCCCTTTGGGCCAGTTCTAGGCCTGGATAGGATAATGGGGACACTCAAGGATACAGGAGATGGGAGGGCATTTGACACACAGGGATACAAGAGATGGGAGGGCATCTGACACACAGGGATACAGGAGATGGGAGGGCACATGACATATTTAGTTGTTTCCATAGAAATCTGGTTATGAGAGAGCTGGCTCCTCAGTTGCACCTGCCCTGGTCTCTGCCCATGGAGTCTGAGGACATTCCCATAGTGCCCACGACCTCCGGGACCATGTAAGTAATACTGCAAATATTACAACTACTATTACTATTACTACTACTACTACTGCTGCTACTGCTACTACTGCTACTGCTACTGCTACTGCTACTACTGCTACTACTGCTGCTACTACTGCTACTACTACTACTACTGCTACTACTACTATTACACTGCTACTACTACTACTATCCATTCATCCATTTTCTTCCACTTATCCGGTGCTGGCTCACGGGGGCACCAGTCTAAGCAGGGATTCCCAGACTTCCTTCACTCTGGACAACAGCTCCTCCGGGGGGAACCCTAGGTGTTCCCAGGCCAGCCGAGAGACATAGTCCCTCCAGCACTGTTCCCTCTAAGGTGCGCGCATGCGCAATCGCGCACTGCCCAGACGTTCAGTGCGCACATCAAATCCTTTTCAGCGCATAAAATAAAATCTAACCTGAACTCAGTGCTGGTTTGACACACGGAATCCAGTCTGATAGATTCAGTTTGCACATGTGAATGTGCACATGCGTTAGGGACAAGCCAACTACAAACAGATTCATTTCGATCGCATTTCGCTCGCTTCCTTCAGTAAGACCATAGTTGTCGTGCGCATCGCCGTGGGTCAGAGCGGCAGGTCCGCACCAGCCGACGGGAAGCCGCCCGCACACACTCCACGTAGGGAAGAACAGAAGAGGAGACAGGTAGAGCCATAATGTAATCCTCGGCTGTTTTCTTTGTTTCTGTCCAAGCCATAGGTTTTTGTGAGCAAAAAGACGGGACTTTCTGTGTGAAGTGTGAATCCTCTCCCCAGAGCGTTAAACCACAGAGCTCTGTCACTCTCACAGAATTACTTAAACTGGGTAATGATTAAAAAGCAAGATATAAACTGATTATTTTGGAGATCATTATTTTTAGAAAGACCCATCTTATAGTGTCCTATAGGTCCTACAATCATCCCTAAAAAATCTGCAGCTACATGTAGGCTATATTTATCAAGATGAAAAAATCTCTCTTCATGTGGTTTTACAGGTTTATACACAGGTATATACACAGGTTATTTTTCAAAATATTGTAATGTTCAATGTTTCACTGACCACAGCAGGACCCTCACACTGACATACAACATGTACAAAGTTCATGAAAAGATTTTTGAGAAGTGGACCAAAAAAATCAGTTATATTAAAAGTAATCTAACAGAAATAACAGCAGTAATTTGATTCATAAGCTATGTAACTTGCCATGATCTCAGGTGTGATACTGGTGTGGCCACAGTGTGCATGTCGGATGTTGCTCACAGGAGTCCAAGGAACGCTCAGGGAGTTAGTGTGTTTGCTCAGACACATGAAAAATTAGGGGGAACATTGCCCTCCAGGATGTTCTGGGTCTACCCCGGGGCTTCCTCCTAGTGGGACATGCCCGGAAGAGAGCTGTCCATGTCCGGAGGCCCCTGTTTTCGACTTCCACCCAAATCTCCATGCACCAATTCCCTTTGGATCCTCCTGTGGGTGCTGGATCCACGGGAGGATGGTCCCACGTTGCTCCTTCGGGCTGCGCTGTCGAGTGTCCATGTCAGGCCTGGGGCCCCGGCAACGCCAATCCTGGTGGACCTGTTTTCCTTGGGGGACCCTACCAGGGGCATGAAGTCCCCGACAACATAGCTCCCGGGATCATTTAGGCACTCAAACCCCTCCACCATGTTAAGGTTCAGGGAGGGGCTAATACAACTACAGTTATCACAAAATCAAAACAACCGGCCTTACTAAACTTTTGGTCTAGTAAGTTTTGATTCCATTTCGTGAAACTTTCTTGTTCCTGGCTGTCTCAAGAACTGTTTCTTTGTAATTTACTACTACTACTACTACTACTGCTACTGCTACTACTACTTCTACTTCTACTACTGCTATTAGGTCGGGAGTTAAAACTTTCTGTCTTTCTTTACATTTGTGTGGTTTTGTGACCAGAGATATGAACAGTCCAGTTCAGACTCTCAAGTTTGGTTGCATTTAAATGTTTTGAATGAAATAAAGACTTTGTGTTTGTTTCAGGATGGAGCTGCGCTGTGTCATTGCCATCATCCGCCACGGAGATAGAACGCCCAAACAGAAGATGAAGATGGAGGTCCGCCACCCGCTGTGAGTCCAGGCCAGGATTATTACCAGATCTGAATCCTAAACTGGAATTATAACCAGGTCTGAGGCCTAGACCAGGATCCAAACTGAGTTTGAAAAAAATACGCATCCAGATACTAATCGATTCTGAGACTAGTGTCAAAACTGAATTTTCCTCTGAATCACTGTTGCTATGGTGACAACTGGAGAATGTGGAACCTTTTTTAAGGTCTTGTTTTATTCATCATTGACAATTGACATTGAGTATCAAGTCTTTTCCTTAGTAAGAATAGAGAGATGAGCTCCAGACTTGATCCCTAGCCAGATCAGAGGGCCCAGACGGGTATTATAACCAGATCTGAAATCCAGACCGGGATTATAAATTGTCTTTGTGTTGTTTTGTTCCAGGTTTTTTGAGCTGTTTGAGAAATATGGAGGATATAAAAGTGGGAAACTGAAGCTGAAGAAGCCCAAACAGCTACAGGTATGTTCTAATATTATGATCAGTGACAGTTTATGACAGTTTAGACTGTTTGATTAAAACAAATTAATTAGTCTTTTAGCTTTTACATTTTATTTCCTGGTGTGAAGTCATGACACCACGCTAGGGAATTCCCATAACTGCCAACCATGCCATAACCTACCAACCATGTGGTACACCGGGTCAAAACAAAGGTTACATATGTAACTACGGTTCTATGAATCCCTCCTGACTGCCAGAGGGAGGTGCTGAAAGCACTGAATGACTAATACCAGCTATGTCACCAAGAATCCTGAGCACCTTATGGAGAAAAGCCCAGAGATTCATGAAGAACCATGCCAAGATGATGAGGAGAGACCACACTGATGTTGAAAAACAGCTTCCAACCAACAAACCATGATGACAGGATATGCAGTACACCTTAAGAGTGGATGGAGACTGCCCTTGTCAAGGAGAGACTGGAGGAACTCCAGGATAATAGGCACCGAACAAGACACTGGATCCTCACCACAGGCAGGCAGGCAGGCAGGCAGGCAGGCACCACACCGAGAAAACAACTTCCACCTGTTCCTATACTGCTGGCGAGTGGAGGCAACTCTGGCATCCAAGAGTGTTTGCCGAACAGGTTCGGTGACATAGATCAGCTTCAGCTCAGGCCCACCAATGGCCATACAGCCACGTGGGGCCATCCTCCTGTGGACCCACCACCCGCAGGAGGATCCATAGTGCTGGGTGGGCCGAAATCAGTTTCCTCCGCAGTGGCTGGGCGCTCCCTTAGAGATAGGGTGAAGAGCTCAGTCAGACAGGAGGAGCTCGGAGTAGAGCCGCTGCTCCTCCATGTCAAGAGGAGCCAACTGACTCGGGTCAGTTGGCTCGGGTATCTGTTCTGGATGCCTCCTTGACGCCTCCCTCGGGAGGTGTTCCAGGCATGTCCCACCAGGAGGAGGCCTCGGGGAAGACCCAGGACACACTGGAGGGACTATGTCTCTCGGCTGGCCTGGGGAGCTGGAGGAAGTGTCCGGGGTGAAGGAAGTCTGGGAGTCCCTGCTTAATCTGTTGCCTCCGCAACCCGGCCCCGGATAAGCGGAAGAATATGGATGGATCGACCTTCCAGAATATGGATGGATGGAACTCTCTAAAACAAAACTCTATGTAATTTTTCACATATTTTTCATAGACCCATTTCACTTTTCATAGAATCATTAAAACCTGTCATACGCCCATTACACATGAAAGTCTAACAGGTCTGGACCCTGTCCTGAGTTCTTCTTATCTCTCTCTTATCTATCTTCTTATCTCTTATTCTGTTCGTAGGAAGTGCTGGACATAGCACGTCTCCTGTTGGTGGAGCTGGGGCAACACACAGACTGTGAGATCGAAGAGAAGAAGTCCAAACTGGAGCAGCTTAAAACCGTCCTGGAAATGTACAGTTAGCATTTCACATTTTAGTATTTATACTGCATTCATGTGGTCCTTGGAAACTCCATTCCAAGATGTTTTTTAAATACTGGTGCTACAGAATAAAAACTGAGTGTTCTCTGTCAGAATATGTAAGCTACAAGTCTCTGTGTGCAGGAGTCTTGCTCCAGATTCTGAGTGACGAATAACTCCTTCACACAGTATAGAATCTCTTTTGTGTTGTGGCAATTTGGTCCCTCAAGATCTCGAGATCTTGTCCCATCCCTAAAATTTACATACACAGCAGATATCTGATCAGGATCTGATTTCTGGAGTTATCTGATTTGTGAAACCTCATGTTAACAGTCCCATCTGATGTGAGCAACCGAATTATCACTATTGAGTTATCAATCTCTACATCCTCTGAACTCTCTACATACTCTGAGTCCTGTTTTTCTGGCCTGACGCTGTGATCTCTTCTCTCCTCATTCTGTTCCTCCATGTTCTCCTTCATGCTCCTCCCTGTCCTTCTGTCTCTGAAGGGAGTCCAGTCTGAATGATTCTCAGTACGTCTGAACCCTCTTGTCTCTGAACTGCTTCAACTGTTTGCAGCATGTTCCACCAGGCCCTGACCCTACAGTTTAACCTCTGACCCTGACCTTTGAGCTGTTCCTAACCCTGTCTTTAGTGTGAAGTGTCTTTAAAGTGTGCGTTTTTGAGTGCATACCTTGCAGCTGTTCATGTTGACATTTACCCTTGAATGGACCTTGCATTTGTTGTCTGGAGTGAACGCTCTAACTGTTGTTTATATGGTAGTTAATTAAAACTGTTTGTGATGTTTTGTATTCATATTGTCTGATTTTGTTTACTTAATGTGTTTTTAATAATCTTGAGTTTTCTGTATAAGGTACGGACATTTCTCTGGGATTAACCGAAAGGTCCAGCTCACGTACCTGAGGACAGGGAAACCGCAGGCGTCCAGTGGAGAAGAAGGTATGGTTCAGTCTTCTGGCCTTTCAGTGGGGTTTGGGAGCAGTCCAATTTCTGGTGTTTTCTCTTATATTTGTATCAGATTGCCATAAGGAGGGTCCTTCACTGCTCCTGGTGCTGAAATGGGGCGGAGAGCTGACACCAGCAGGACGTGTCCAAGCTGAGGAGCTGGGACGAGCCTTTCGCTGCATGTACCCTGGAGGACAAGGTACGGGAGGGCATCTGATGCAATCTGACACACAGGGAGGGCATCTGAGACAGCCTGATACACCTGGAGGGCATCTGAGGCAATTTCACACATGGGGAGTGCACCTGCCGTAATCTGAGACACTGGGAGGGCATCTGAGACAATCTGTTACACCAGGAGGACATCTGAGGCAATCTGAGATACTGGGAGGGCATCTGACACACAGGGATAAAGGAGGATGGGAGGGCATCTGACACACAGGGATAAAGGAGGATGGGAGGGCATCTGACACACAGGCAGATGGGAGGGCATCTGACACACAGGGAGGGCATCTTTAACGTTGTCTTTTTTGCCACGGTAAAATTTTGGTGAAAAGCCGGTAACCGCCGTCTCCGTGGAAACGAGTCTCCGATTGGTAAGCCCTACCTCCGCTCTGATCTGGCCACTGTGATTGGATGGTTTGAATCAGCTCGTCATGATATTGCGGTGTGTGATTGGCCACAGTCTCCCTCTGTCTCTAACCACTCTGCCTGTCCTCTCTCTTCTCTCCCACTCTATTCTCCTTCTCTCCTTCCTCTCTCTCTCCCCGCTCTTTCTTCTCCCCAGACGGCTCCTCCATCTTTTTCTCCTCCCCCTCTCCTCTCTATCTCTGTTCTTCCTCTTTCCCTCCCTTCTGATATTTCTCACTTCTCTCTCTCCTTTCTCCCTCTCTTTTCTCTCCTCATCTCCCTCTCTCCTCTTTCTATCTCCTTGTTCTCCTCTGTCTCCTCTCCCCTCTTTCCCCCGTCTCCCTTCTGTCTTCTCTCTCTCTGGTGTCACTTTAGTCCTGGTCATGTGATGTGTGTGCTGCCTCCTGGTTGGTCGATATGCGCATGTGAGAGTATAAATTGTTTAAAGAGAGAAACAGCAGCTCTGACCTTTCACTTCAGTGTGTCTGTGGGGTCACAGCAGGGTCAGATTATTACTCAACTCTGAAAATCAACTTTGTGAATTGAGAAACGGGCAACCTGCTGAACAAGGGGAAAAAAGAGGAGAGAGAGAGAGGAGGAGACAGGAGAGGAGGACTCTAGGACTAGATGAGACAAGAAGACGAGAACATGAGGAGACAAGGAGAGAGGAGAAGAGGAGAAGAGGAGACAAGAGGAAATGAAGCATGGTCATGTGATCTCTGACCGTAGCATGTGCTCTGCAGCCAATGAGAATCAGGCCTCACTTCACTGTGATTGGTTCAAAACTGCTGCTCCAGAGTCTGGTTCAGTCCTGGTTAGGTCCTGGTTAGGTCCTGGTTCATTCCTGGTTCATTCCTGGTTCAGTCCTGGTTCAGGCCTGGTTCAGGCCTGGTTCAGGCCTGGTTCAGGCCTGGTTCAGGCCTGGTTTAATACTGATTTAGTCCTGTTCAGTCCCTGACTAACCTGTGGAGCATCAGTGAAATTTCACAAAAAAGTTATTTTGAATCATGTAAAAACTTGAAGCAGAAAAACAGAAGTGTGATCGAAGCACAGTGAAAGAGACGCCTCAGAATCTGGGCCCTAATCAACCGCCTGGTCCTCCACCAGATCGCAACTCTCTGGTCCGTTCTAGTCCTTGTCTGGTCTAACTCTTAAGTTAGTCTGGTCTTAGTCCAGTCTGGTCTTGATCTGGGCCTGGTCCTGGTCTTACCCCATCTTGGTCTGGTTCCAGGGGACTATGCTGGGTTCCCGGGCTGTGGGCTCCTCAGACTCCACAGCACCTACAGACATGACCTGAAGATCTACGCCTCCGACGAAGGAAGAGTCCAGATGACTGCTGCTGCCTTTGCCAAAGTAAGACCTGGTTTAGACCTAATTTAGACCTGGTTCAGACCTGGTTCAGTCCTGATTTAGAACTGGTTTATATACAGTTTATACCTGGTTTATACCCTGTTTAGACCCTGTATTCTATGTGTCAGGGTCTTCTGGCTCTGGAGGGGGAGCTGACGCCGATCCTGGTTCAGATGGTGAAAAGCGCAAACATGAATGGCCTCTTGGACTCGGACAGTCTCTCGGACACTCAGAACCGGGTCAAGACCAGACTCCATGAGATCCTGCAGCAAGACCAGGACTTCGAACCCGACCACTACCAGAAGGTAAGACCGGGACTGAACCAAGACTTAATCAGGACTGGGACAGGACCAATGGTGTAAGAAGTACTCATTTTTGTTTTATAGCTGTTTTTATTTGTATATTTTTGTTGTATATTTTATGTTAAAAATACTTGTACTTGTCATTCCAGTTCAAAAGTTTAGGGGCAGATAATGTAATGGATACTGTACTTTACTACTTGTATTTTGTTACGTTCCACCACTAGATAGGTCTAACCCAGAACTAAGAAGGGTCTAATTCCGGTCCCTCTCTCTTATAGCTGGCGCCGACCCAGAGTCCGTCTCTGGTGAACTCCATGAACCTGGTCCAGAACCCGGTGAAGACCTGTGATGAGGTCTATAGCCTGATTCAGAACCTGACCTCCCAAATCCGACAGAGACTGGAGACTCCCACAGCCCAGAGTGAGTGACTATTGTTTATTATTTTATTTTGTCATGTAGTTCCACTGAGACTACATCTCATTTTCAAGGGAGTCCTGAGTACACGGTTAAAAAGATAAAACATTTACAATGAATAAAAACTCTTAATAAAATGAACATATAAATATTTATTGAACCTATAGTCCACAAGGCAATCTGTTAAAACAACTGCTATGGTCTGAAAAGATAACAGGTATTGTGTGTTTAAATTACACAGTTTAGTTTTAGTTGGTTTATGAGAGTATTCCATAAATGTGGGGCATAGAATCTAAAACCACTTTTCCCTGCTCTGTGTAGATTTGTGGTACTTCTAAGGACTAACCCAAGACTGAATCAGGACTAGGCCAAGACTAAACCAGGAGTAAAACAGGACTAAACCTGGACTAAACCAAGACTGAACCAGGTCTAAACTGAGACTAGACCAGGACTGAACCAGGACTAAAGCAGGACTTAATCAGGGCAGAACTAAGGTCTAAACCAGGACTTAACCGCGACTGAAACAGGACTAAACCAGGTCTGAACTAGGTCTGAACCCGTACTGAATTTAAGTCTAAAACGGTACTAAACCAGGTCTAAACCAGGACTGAATTAAAACTGACCTGAACAGATACAACCCCTGTCTATCCCCAGTCCAAATCATGATCAGATCAGAGTCTAACCCTGGTCTTTTGTTTCCCACAGACTTACAGCTCTACCACTCCGAGTCATTGGAGCTGATGCTACAGAGATGGTGTAAACTGGAGAGAGACTTTCGGATGAAGAGTGGTCGCTATGACATCAGTAAAATCCCAGACATCTACGACTGCATCAAATATGACTCCCAACACAACGCCTCCCTGGGCCTAGACCGGACACAGGACCTGTTCAGACTGAGCCGCGCTCTGGCTGACATTGTCATTCCCCAGGTCAGGCCTGCTTAGACCTGGCCCAGTCTTGATTTAGACCTGGTTCAGTCCTGGTTTAGTCCTTGTTTAGACCTGATTTTTGTCTTGACTTGATTCTTGCCCACAGGAGTATGGGATCAGCAGAGAGGAGAAGTTGGACATAGCTCAGACATACTGTGTTCCCCTGATGAAGAAGATCCAACTGGACCTCCAGAGGACTCATGAGGATGAGGCAGTCAACAAACTCCACCCACTGTAAGCCCTACTTTAACCCTAACACCTACACCAACCAATCCAACACCACTGTATCTACAAAACCTAAATGAGTAAAGACCTGTGAGTAAAGACCCATCTAGAATCATCCAATGCAACATGACTTTCTGTAACACCAAACCAAACCCTAGAAGCTCCACCCATCATGAGTAAAGACCCTAACACCTACATCACCCAATGCAACACCACTTTATCTGTAACACTTTATCTGATGAGATGTCAGGGTTCTGAATTGTTTGCATTCATGTGCTTTTTATGTCAGAAATCAGTAAGTCTGGTCATTATCACAAGCTTTAATAGCGCTAGCCAGAGAGTTGTTGATATTAGCCTTCTCAAAAACTAAATGTTATTGGTTTACTTTAGCTATTTACCATTGCATTGGCAAATAATTAAGCAGTTGTAGTGTCTGATTTTTCTTGTGCAGATCTGTTGCTCTCATGGAAATGGATAACTTATTAAACTGGCCTCATTCAGATGTTATGATTAAATGTGTGTGCTATACTGTATATTATTTTGACTCTTTCAGATATTCCCGTGGTGTGATGTCTCCAGGGCGTCACGTCAGGACTCGTCTGTACTTCACCTCCGAGAGCCACGTGCACTCTCTGCTCAACATGTTCAGATACGGCGGCCTGCTCGACGTAAGTGAGCTATAAGCGTTATCAGTAATCGTCCACACCAAACATATAGTGGACTGATGGATGTCACACTGGGGGTGTTCTGCATGTATCTCTGTGGTGGAATGTTCAGCAGTTACCATGGTGACACAATGCATATTAGCAAACACTACCTGATAAGTCTTTAAACTCGAGAAAAAATACAAAATGGATTTAAACACATTTTCAGGAGCCTGTGATCAATACAAGTGGTCATTGTCCTGTTTAGGGGTTTAATTCAGTTCTTTATGGTTAGATTGTGTTAAAACAAAGCTCTGATTAATGTCTAACAAGCCTCAGATAGAGCAGTGCCTCCAGTTAGCCCCAGGAAAAGTTGAAACAAAGTACAGTGGTACCTCACCTTACGAATGACCCAACAAACGAAAATTTCAAGTTACGAAACGCCTTCACGGTAAATTTTGGTCTCTAGATACGAAAGAAATTTCAAGTTAGGAAACGCGAAATCTCAAAAATTCAAATAATGCGCGCTCAGCCACACACATTATACGCTTTTCTCAGACTGGATTTAAACTTTTCTCACATTTGTCTCTCGTTTAAACACTCAAACTTTCATAGATTTTCAACAAAATTATTAATAGTGAAGTGTGGGGGGAAGGGGGAGGGGGGAGAAAACTACGCTCTGACACGTGTGATAGCGGCATGTGTGACAGCTGACCCGGCGCTGCCAGCAGGTCTAGACCTGGACTAAATCAGGATTAAACCTGGACTAGACCAGGTGGATTAAAGCGCCGCGTGTGGGTCTATTTCCTGGTTTTGTTTCGAGTCACAGCTGAGGCGAGCCGCTGCTCGCCGCGGTCTAGACCTGCTCTCCAAGGCCCCTCCAGGCATGGAGCCCCAGACATCCAGGGACCCAGGGGGAAACTGCCAGCCCGCCTTAAGAGCTCCCTAAGCGGGCATGGGTCCGGGGATTGTCCCGGTCACCGGCCTGGAGGTCTTGAAGAGGCCGACCTCACGGTTCTATCCAGGCCGCTCTGTGAGCACCTTACGCGGGCAGGTCTAGAGCAGCGGCTCGCCTCAGCTGTGACTCGAAACGAAACCAGGAAATGAGACTCACGCGCGACGCTTTAATCCACCTGGTCTAGTCCTGGTTTAGTCCTGGTTTAGTCCTGGTTTAGTCCTGGTTTAGTCCTGGTTTAGACCTTGGTTTAGACCTTGGTTTAGACCTTGGTTTAGACCTTGGGCTAGACCTGGTTTAGACCTTGGTCTAGACCTGCTGTCAGCTCCGCGCCGGAACCAGGAAATAGACCCACGCGCGGCACTTTAATCCACCTGGTCTAGTCCTGGTTTAGTCCTGGTTTAGTCCAGGTTTAGACCTTGGTCTAGACCTGCTGTCAGCTCCGCGCCGGGTCATGTGCTATCACACACGTGTCAGAGCGCACTCTTCTCCCCCCTCCCCCTTCCCCCCACCCTTCACTATTAATAATTTTGTTGAAAATCTATGAAAGTTTGAGTGTTTAAACGAGAGACAAATGTGAGAAAAGGACGCAGGACGCAGAACACAATGTTACACTATAAAAAAAGTTACACTATAAAAAAAAAAAACTTGGATCGGGGCCTTGGAACGGATCAGGCTTTTTCCATTGAAATAGCTACTCAACTTACGAATTTTTCACGTTACGAAACCACTTCTGGAACGAATTAATTTCGTAAGGTGAGGTACCACTGTATCAATTTTCTATAATAATGTACAGTATATTCAAATGTGTGTAACACGGTGTGTGCCCACCAGGAGGAGAATGACGCGCAGTGGAAACAGGCCATGGAGTATCTGAGCGCAGTGCCAGAACTCAACTACATGACCCAGATAGTGATTATGCTGTATGAAGATAATAACAAGGTAATATGTATGCAAAGAAATAAAGTATATGTAACAAATACAATACTACAAACATACCAAATGCACAACACTCCAAAATAAACTCAGTATGTGTCTTTTAGGATCCTTCTTCTGAGGAGCGTTTTCATGTGGAGCTGCACTTCAGTCCTGGAGTTAGAGGCTGTGAGAGCGAGAGCGCCCCCCAGGGGTTTGGCTTCAGACCTGCCTCCTCTGAGGTACATACAGTTCTTGGAGGAGGATGGGAGGGCTTCTGACACACAGGAGAAGGGGAGGGCATCTTACTGAAACGTGTGTATGTTTCAGAACAAAGACAAGCGCCCGGACCAGGGGAGTTTAGAGGATTTGAGCCAGGACCAGACCGACCAGGCACTTAATCTGTCTGAGCCAATCAGCATTCAGCGCCGCTCTCCCATGATCCGCAATCGCAAGACTGGATCTATGGAGGTAAACCAGGTCTAAACGAGGATTTAACCTGGCCTTAAAGGTCCCATGGCATGAAATTTTCACTTTCTGAGGTTTTTGAACGTTAATGTGAGCTCCCCTACCCTGTTTAGCCCCTTCCCCATGGCTAAAAGTTGCGAAATGTCTAAACTGAGCATTTGCGATCCTTTTCTGCATTACACAAAACCAGTGTTGAAACGGGCGAGTTCGGACAAGGCACCTTTTTGACGTCAGATCGGCAAATGCAGCTCCAACCCCTCCCTCTGTCTCCGCTCAGCGCCCCTGTATATCCCGCCCAGAGAGTTTGGACTGTGAATGCGCTACGCAATGCGAAATGCGTTTTTTTATTTGCCTGGAGGCACCTGCGAGTGTTTCTAGGCTCGGAAGTCCTTTATCTGAGCCTCTGGACCTTTGAACAGCAGTGGTTTAATTTTATTTTATGTGGAAATGTGTTTATTTTTCAATGGAACACTCTAACTCTCTCCCCCCGTGCAAAAACAAGGAAATGGATCAGAGAGCGCACAGAGACAGCGGAGCGTTTAGCCACGCCCCCACCTTCTACAATTGGCCAGCTTTTTCCTCCTCATTTGCATTCAAGCAACAACGCCCATTATAGAGTGTTCTGAGTGAGGAAAATGACTCTTTTTCAGCTTATCTTTGTTTCTCATGCACTGAGTGTTGATTTTGAAGAAGGATTCATTTACAGTATTAGGGAACCATTAAGGAGCCATATAAAAGCATCAAGAAGTACCATGTCATGGGATCTTTAACTAGGACTAAACCAGGACTATGCCAGGACTAAATCCAGTGTTAACCGGGTGTAAACCAGGACTAAACCAGGTCTAAACCAGGACTGAACCAGGTCTAAACCAGGACTGAACCAGGTCTAAATTCAGTCTGTTCTTCAGGTCCTGTCTGAGTGTGCTCAGTCTAAAGGAGGTCCTCTCAGACTCTTCTCATCTGGATCTCGTCAGTCGCCCGAGTTCAAACCAAACCCAGGACTTGGTCAGTACTTTTTTTCCTCTCCTGTCTCTTCATCCCTCCATCTCTTCTGTCCACTTTCACTTCATCTCTCCATTACTTCATCACTCCATCTCTCCATTTGTACTGGCCCGCCATCACTCCATCACGCTTTCCCCTGAGCCCCGGGACAGGGAGGACCTCCAGTCAGGGAGGGCATCTGCTTTAAAGTCACTGCACATGTGTGGAGTCTGTATTGTCTCACCGTGGCTCAGTTCTCTGTCTTAGGAGACTTTTCAGATGTTCATATTAGATTGCACTTTCCATTCAGACATATTTAACATCATTATATTATTATAAGATTTTACTGCAGCAGATATGACAGATGATTCCCATTCTGGTTACCAAGTAACCATAATGTAAACAAGAGCCAAAGCTCATCCACGTTTCACAATTCATACTTTGCATGGGGGTGTTCTTCATGTATGTCTATGGTGGAATGTTCAGCAGTTATCATGGTGAGATAATGTAGCCAGTCTGAAAAAAAATGATTTAAACAGTAAATTTTGTTTGGGTTTTTCATTTTCTACAAACGGGTGAGAGTGACTAGCTTGTAACTGTAATGTTATTTTAGAGAGACTTGTTTAACAGCACAAATCAGCTCACCTGTTGGCAGTTCAGTTAAGTCAGTTCTTTATGGTCAGATTTTGTTAAAGCAAAGCTCACACTAAGTCTAACTTAAGTAACAGAGTTTCAGATAGCAGAGCCTACACCTAGCATCACATTCCCAGCTGCAAAATATCAATAGTTATGTTTAAACATAAATATACCAAACCTTTATTTAGTTGAAGGTTTAAACAGTCGGAAAAATGCATTCCTTGTGCATAAATTGTCTCTGCGTTTTTGATGCAGTTTATTGAAAACAATGCTCTTTAACCCTGCTCTGCTTATTCTTCTGCTTATTCTTCTGGCTGATCCACATTCATCTGGACTGGAGACCAAAAGAGACCAAAGACTGGACTCTGCCTAACCCCTGACCTCGACCTGGTCTAGCCCTAGAACTAGACCTGGTCTTGCCCTAAACCAGGACCTAACCCAATTGATCTCTGGTGTCACATAGAATCCTTCAGAGTTCTCAGTTCCTCAGGCTCCTTTCCTCTGTCATTCAAAGGTTCTGTCAAAAACACAGCACAAAGAATTGTACTGAGTAGGTCTGGGCCATATGACATTTTTTTCCCCTCTCATATTGATCAATCTGGACTTCAGTCAGACTATTGTGTTTGTGAAAAACGTGCAGAAGGTAAGAGTTTGGTGCATTTGTATACAGGGAAGATGTCTGTGCTTTTTTCTCAACTGGATGTAACAAAAGTTAAGATTTTTTTGTCTCGTTCCACTGTTGTGACACTCGGATTACCTTCAGCGAGTGTCCTACCAGACGGATAATGTGTTATCATTCTACACATTAGGGATCACAGGGTCAGGGGTCACGTGCTGTTTGTCATTCTTCACTCTGTTTATAACCACCATAACAGCTGCACCTGCCTGCTCCTGTCTACACCTGTCTGCTACTCTAAACCTCTTTGCTCGTCTCCTAACTCCGAACTACCCCCTACCCACTGTGATGTTTAGTGTGAAAAGAGCATCCCCCACAGGCACAGTGAGGAACTACAAAAGTTTTTTTTCAATGATCATTTCTATCAGTGGGAGGGCATCAGACACACCACAATATCTGCAGATTATCTAGAGACATTTGACCTGCCCACATTTCTGTCTAACACTACAGGGCTACTGGAGGCTGGGAGGGCATCTGACACACAGGGATACATGTCTAAAGCAGGTCCAAACCAGGACTGAGCCAGGATTAAACCAGGGCTACAGGAAGACGGGAAGGCCTTTGAGACACAGACACACAGAGAGCATCTGACACATAGAGGGAGTGTGGGAGGGCATCTGACACAGGTTCAGTTCTTCTCTGCTCCTGGGGGGGAAGCTGTACTAACTGTGTGTGTGTAGGCTCCATGTGCTCAGGGCTGTTCTCCTGTAGCGCACCCAACCTGCGAGAGTACATCCGCGCGCACCACCGCAAAAACCCTAAACCTGGACTAAACCTGGACCAAACCAGGGTTAAACCCGGACTTAACCCGGACCAGACCAGGACTAAACCTGAGCCTCTGCTCCGAAAGCCCCCGCTGTCCCCTGGAAGTCTGCCCTCCACCGTCTTTGGTAGGTACTAACACCAGACCAGGACTGAACCAGGACTAAACCAGGACTAAACCAGACCTGAACTGGGCTTTAACGAGGACTAAAACAGGACTAAACCAGGGGCTTAATTCAGAGTGTTACACATATCAATCTGGTGTGAGCCAGGTTAGTTAAACACTGGAAAAGAAGCCGTTTGTGTGTTTGAATGTTTTAGCTCTAGATAAAGTGATTAGAGCTAACACTAGCTTCTTCTAATGTGACTCGCTGCAGTTCCATAGTGCCTGACTCAGATCTATAATCACTATGACTGTCAGTCGGAGGATTTTAGTTCTATATTCTGATACTTCATGACTTCAGTCCTGGTTTAGTCTTCGTCCATCCTTGGTCCACCCTGGTTAAGACCTGGTTTAGACCTGGTTTAGATCAGGTTGAGACCTGTTTCAGTTCTGGTTCTTCATTACTAATATCATATCTCTTCACCATCTCAGTCCTCCTCTTTTCTCTGTGTCTTGTCTCTTGTCTTACTGCATTTCCATCTCTGTCCTGCAGGGGTGCCTGTCATTCCCCAGTTTGAGTCAAAACTGTTCTGCACATTCTCAGAAGCGTTTGCGTAAACACTGGTCACTACGGCAACGCAAAGACAAACTCCATAGTGTCACTTTTCATGGGTTTGGGGATCACAGGGACCAGATTTGACATGGCTGCTAGATCTGTCACGATAATGACTATATCGACTTATTGTTCACAGAAAGATGGAACAATTATTTTAGACTCGGTAGCAATCATGGTACTTTTTCTTTCTACTAGTGGGGAGTTTTGTTATATTTCTGCACTAAGATAAGATTTGAGCCATAAAAGGTTGAATAAATAACTTGAATATGAATATCATTAAGAGCTTAATTTGTCTCTTGCAGTTCATGTTCATTAAGAATACTACACACAGTAGTTTTGGGGGGTAACTCGTGCTTTAGGATGATCGTGTCAGTGGCATAATAGTGTGCTATATTATTGTTTATTGTCAATATTTACATCAGCGATATATTGTACTTCAGAATTTGTTATTGTGACAGGTCTAACATCTGCATCAAAAAATAAACCTTATCAGACGTTCTTCTAAAACTTGAGCTGGCACAGGCCTTAGCATAAGTGAGCCAGATCCGGCAGTGACTCTGAGGACTCACATGGCGCCTCTAAACCTGCTCTGTCCCTCTTCTTCTTCTTCAGACTTTCTGTCTTTGCCGCCGAAAAAGAGATTTTCTGTGACTCTGGCCCTGCACCCAACTAACGGTGAGAACCCGACTAAAACCAGTCTAAACCAGGTCTAATCCAAGACTAAAACCAGGACTAAACCAAGACTAAAACCAGACTAAACCAGGAATAACCCAGTACATTATCCTTGCTCCTGACTAACGGTGAAAACCCAACTAAAACCAGGTCTAAAGAGGGTCTAAACCAGGACTAAAATGGGTCTAAAACCAGAAGATTAGCCCTCCACCCAACTAATGGTGAGAACCCAAGAAAAAACAGTATTAAATCTAACCTTAAACTAACATTGTTTTTGGTCCGACTAGTTTAGTGTTTGAGTGTTTAAACCAGAACCAGAACCTGTTTAATGTCTAAGTGCACGTTTGTTGTTAGCTGTACAGACCCTGCACCTGCTCCTCTGTACAGACTGCAGTTGTAAACACCTTGCAGCTGTTTCCCTGTGTAGCCCTGCAGCTGTACAAAACTTACAGCTATACAAATCCTACAGTTAGGGCTGCACAATCTATCGTGAAAATAAATATGTGTCAACAGCACAAAGTTCTCCATTTTAGTGTTTTTGTAAAGTCAAAAGGATGTTTACATGACTTTCCTGGACTGGTTTTAGTTTTGAGGAGTACTTGGACTGAGGTGTTTAAGGCTAAGGAGCAGGTAGGCCTAAATTTACATAGTTACACAGTTAAGCCTAAATTTACACTAATTCCATTCTCAGTTTTAATTTATCTGAACTTAACTGAACTGAACAAAATAAATAAAAAATATCATTATCGCAAAACAGTGCAGCCCTACCTGCAGCTGTACAGAGCCTGCAACTGCTCCTCAAATCACTGATCTGATAAACCCAGACCAGGTCTAACTCTTGTTCTGGTCCTGTGGTCTTTTCCAGTCTTGACCTAGCCTTGAAACAGTTTTGACACAGTTTTGTTGCAGGGTTTGAAGGCTGCTCCATGGTGCCCTCTATCTTTCCTCTGGAGACACTGCACAACTCTCTGTCCCTGAAACAAGTCGACGAGTTTCTGCACAGAGTCTGCAAGACTCAAGATCCGGATCATAACCGGACTAATGCAGGTACAAGACCGCAGACCAGGTGTAAACCAGGACTAAACTGGGATGAAACCAGGTGTAAACCAGATCTAAAGCTCTCCTCTGTGTTGTCAGGTCTGGTGGAGTCTCCAGCTCAGCCTCGAGCCTCGTCTGAAGCTTATCTCCAACAGTTCATCCACAGCTGTGAGTCACAACAACCTTTTCAACAACATTTTCGTGTTTTAATGACTCTAATCCTAACAGCTGTGAGTCCAACACCTCCACTGCACACAATCTAAACATGTCCCTCTAGTCCAGTGCTTCTCAAATAGTGGGGCGGGCCCCCCTGGGGGGGCGCGGCGTGATGCCAGGGACCGGGATGCGTGTGACCCTGGGAAACATGCTTTTTTGCCATACTGTACTAGAACGAAAGTGTAATTGCACATCAACAACAGTAGTTGGCAGTAGCGCTCTCGTTGTCGCTCTGGGGCAGGGTTCGGCGACCTTAAATACGCGATATACGCACAGAACAGACTTGCCATCAGCAGAACATCCTCTGTCACAGAAAAAACACGTTATATTCCACTGAGCTTTGAGTTTATGCAAATGAACCATGTGGTTTTTAAGTTTCGTTTCTGTAAAACGTAAACAAATGTGCACAAAGCTGCATTAAAAGCACATTAATATTTGAGTCCTCAGTGCAAAAAAAGAGTGCAGTGTTTGTTGGAAGTTTCTTTCTTTTTTTGTTTTTAATGTTAATAAAAGGATACATTGTTATGCAGAGGTGTACTAATAATTTTCTAGACAAATAATACTATTAATAGTCGTGCACAGGGAGGGGGGCGTAACATTTTTTCTTCTTCCTAGGGGGGGCGTCATAGAAAATAATTGAGAAGCACTGCTCTAGTCTAATATCTCACAATCCCAATTTGTAATTGGGATGCGAGAAATAATTTAAATAATAATCATTTTAAAATAATTGATTATTTTTCATTATTTTTTCTATTGTTTTTTTAATTTTCAAACATTTTCCCAAAAATTCGTCTCTACACTCTAAACTGTAAATATGTCATACATATACATGTGCTCTAAAGTTCTAATGACCCTCTGTTCTGATGCAGACTCCTCCCTCCTTCTGCTCATTCACATTAAACATGAAACTTTATATTAAACTCTTGCTCAGTTTTTTTTCTTCTGCATTGGAATAATCAGATAAAAAAGTCACTCTTAAAGGAAAAGTAAAGTTTTTTTTTACAATCTGAGCCTTCTTTCGGCAATAAAACAAGTAGTTTTACTCACCCATAGCAGTTTGGTGTCAATTGGAGTGGTATCGCAGAACTTATGTTGAGCCGTTCTGTTCTACTAATGATCCCGTATCCGTTAACATGGTGCTCGGGGCATTACTTTGCGGTCTCCAAATAACACAAACTTTAGCACTTTTCAAATCACAGAAGATCGCTGTGTCAGGGTAGACTTTTAGTGGATTCCAAAACGGCCTGAAACCCGATATCCAGCTATAGTTTCATTCAGGGCGCTCAAGTTTTGAGCGGGGTCGTGCGTGTGACTGTAATTTCCGAGGACCGGGGGGGGGGGGGGTGCGAGTGAACAATTTTTCCCGAGGACGGGGGGGGGGGGCGCTTGAATTGCGTGAGAAATGCCGTGTGAGCGTGTGAACACGTCGAATTGCGTGTTGAGAGCCCTGTTTGTCTAAAGAGCAAACTTTAACTACAAAGCAACTAATGAGAGTTATATAAATGAAGTTATTACCTGATGGTTCTCAGTTTGTTTTATCATCACCGCACTTTGTCAGTGCGCGCTGAGAGGGGCGGGGAGGAGGGAGCGGGGCCGGGGGGAGCGGGACATTTTTAACGGATTCATGTAAGAGTCTGGTTAATGCACCGGGCCCGCGTCTCACCGCGTCTCACCGCGTCTCACCGCGTCTCACCATGGGCAGTTCCTGGCTCTGGGCCGCGCGTAAGCCGTTGGGGGGGGACACGTTACGCACAGACGGAGACACCGGGTCCGGACCGGGACTGAGGCTCAGGACGTGCCCGGGGGACGGCGCGTCTGCTCCAGCGTCTGCTCCGGCCTCCGCTCGGACCGCACGGTCGGGAGCAGACGCGCCGTCCCCCCCTCCCCCTGCTCCCCCTGCTTCCCCGGAGCAGGGGGCGGCGCTGAAAACGCGCGGAGCCTGCATAAACTAAGCCACACAGACCGATTTTCTGGGCACAAAAAACAAACAAACAAAAAAACCCACAAATCAGCGTGAGAAATGCCATGTGTGGCGTGTGAGCGTGTGAATACGTCGAATTGCGTGTGTCACACTCTCAATGCGTGAGACTTGAGAGCCCTGGTTTCATTTGATGACGTCATCAGAGAGGACAGTGCGCATGCAGCTGTTTTGTAAACACCGCTAGTCCGAAAGAAGCTAACACCGCTCTGAACTTTACTTTTCTGTTGCGATATCGGGTTTCAGGCCGTTTTGGAATCTACTAAAAGTGTACCCTGACACAGCGATCTTCTGTGATTTGAAAAGTGCTAAAGTTTGTGTTATTTGGAGAGCGCAAAACAGTGCCCCGAGCACTCACGCTAACGGATACGGGATCATTAGTAGAACAGAACAGCTCCAACATAACTTCTGCGATACTGCTCCAATTGACACCAGACTGCTATGGGTGAGTAAAACTACTTGTTTTATTGCCGAAAGAAGGCTCAGATTGTAAAAAAAACGTTACTTTTCCTTTAAAGGTGCACTGCGCAACTTTTCTGGTAGAGGGTCTGCTACATACTTGCTTCTGTGGTGATGTTGCTGCTTTACCTGGAATGTTCCATGGTATGACTTTAAACATACCCATCTCGCATTTATTAAGTGTTTCTATTGCTCAAAAATACATTGATTCCTTCTGTGAATAGGGGCGACTCTCCACAGATCTGAATTGTAATAGTGTTGTGCTGTAACCTGCTTGTCTCCCTCATGATGGAACGGTTTAAACTATACTGTGGAACATTCATGAAAAAGCAATAAGATAAAATGACAATAAATGTAATAACAATAATTGTCCACGTACAAAAACAGTGAGTGTGACAGCCCTAATTCAAAGTTTGTTTGTTTCAGTCAGGGGTGTTCCCTCCAGTGGCCCCTCCTCTCCTGTCCATGAAAACCCCGCCTCCAGTTTCAGCTTCAGCCAATGACAGCGCAGCATCTGAGAGAACCCCATCTCTGTGTCCGATATCAACCAATGACGGTACAGAACCAAAAGACTAGAATCCAGGTCTCAGTTGGACTTCACAGACTCTGCAGGACAGTGTTTTATGGATAGTTTGTTCACCCGTCGTATTTTTCTATATTTGATACTTTTATAGATTCACTGAAAAAAAAAAAAGATATAAGATGTAAAAATAGATATTTTTTGAGGTTGTCAGGGTTAGTTTCATGTCTCCAAAACGAAAATGTTGTTTTATTTTTCAGCCTCAGAATTTAAGGAGGTGACTAAAGCATCACTGTTGATGAACCAGTCCTCTTTAAAGGTCCAATGATCCAAAATTGACTATTGTGAGCCTTGTGTGAAGAATCCCTGTCGTCCAGGTAGAATCCATGGCAAAAGGAGAAATTCAGTTTGTCAACTGGACAAAATTTATTTGGTCGAATACATTTCTCAGCTCATCCAAGCTGCTTCTTCAGTTCTGGCTAGAGTGCTGGTGGACACTGCTTATAACTAGCTGCAGGGAGGAGCTAACTACAATGAATTTACTATGAAACTACCACACCTGCGAAACGTATTCGACCAAATAAACTTGGTCCATTTGACAAATTGAATTTCTCCTTTTGCTATTGTGAGCCTTAAGCTATATTCTAATACTGCTACGTCCTCAAAAAAATCCACACGTTATTCGTGTGTTTACTTCTCCATAGCTCAAAATACACTGCTCCACCTTTTGATGTCATTTAGTAGTAGCTTTCAACGGCTCCTTTTACCTTTAGTTCAGTAGGTTTAAAAACAATGGAGCACTTCATGTAATTCCACATGACATCATAAGATGGAACAGTGTTTTCTGTTTGAGAGAACTCATCCTAAATATGCAGGGTTTGTGCATTTAACTTGTGTGAATGAAATAAAACACAACTCCTGGTATGTCTGTGATGAGGAAACAACATTATAATAGATCAGAAAATAGTGTAATATGGGCCCTTTAAGAGAATATATAAATGTGCGTAAATGCAACTTTAATTTTCAGGGGGACCACTGGAGATGTGCTTTAAGACTTTTAATTTTATAAATACTGAAAAATACTGCCTTCAATACCAAACTACCTTAACAAATCCATATCTCTGCATTACACCAAAAAACAATTAACTAAAACCAGTCCACCCTTAAAACACTCACTCCGCCTTAACAGACTCAGCCCAAAGTATTTTAGGAAACGCAGTTTTCATTCACATTTACATTTTCACGTCTGTGGAGTTTTTGTTTTGTTTTAAGGTTTTAATGAAGGTTTTAAAGGTTTGTTTAAATCTGAACAGCTGAATGTACATGCCTGTCTGACCCTGCTGCTGTTCAGAGAGAAATGTTTTATCACTGATTTGTTCTGATGATTAAAATTTTGACTGAAATTTGTTTCATTCTTATGTTTTTATGCTAACAAACGTTTTACACACACATTCAATTTTAAGTTATAAAATATGAGGAGCCATGAATACACAAAACAGAAATTAGAATACAAAACCTTTCAGCAGTTCAGTTTGTGAGAGCAGACAGAACAGAATCCACCTGTTTGGAACAGTCTCAAAATCCATGTGTGGTATCAGTGGTAGTAGGCTTGCCCCCATAGACTGTATAAAAAATGGAGTGTGACGTCACCCATAGCGTGCTGCGCCAATCAAATGAAGCTCGCGATGCTAACGGTTACACGGGCAAATTTGGAGCCAGGCTACATATTATGAATACGATTTTATTTGATGGACAAAATAGCGGAAAAAAAAAATCCAAAACAAAACACCAGGATCATGTGAAGCGGGTTAATACAAACATTTTAAGTAGTTATAGAGAGAGGGACCACAATATTCCAATGTAAATCAATGGGAGCCAGGGTCAGCCGGGAGAGCCGCATGTGAACTCCCTATTTGGAACATGATGGATGGTGTGATAGCCATGTCCATTTATATATATCTCCACAGATCTGACGAAGCAATCACATCTCCATGGAGAAAAGTATTTGACAGACTTGCAGAAAAGTTACACAATGCACCTTTAAAGATCCCATGACATGGTACTTCTTGATGCTTTTATATGGCGCCTTAATGGTTCCCCAATACTGTAAATGAATCCTTCTTCAAAATCAAGACTCAGTGCATGAGAAAGCCTCATGAACACAGTCAGAGTCAAAAATATCTCTCTCAAACACTTTATTATGGGCGTTGTTGCTTGAATGCAAATGAGGAGGACAGAGACAGGCTAGTGCAGCGGGCGGGGCGGGGCCAAATGCGCCGCTGGTTCCTTGTTTTAGCGGTGCGGTGTGCCCTGGCCCCACTTCCGTGTGTGAAAGCACGGAGGAAGATATGAGACGAATTGCATTTAAAAAAACACATTTCCACAGAAAATAAAATTAAACCACTGCTGTTTCAGAAGTTCGGAGGGTCGGATAAAGGACATCCGAGCCTGGAAACACTCTCACATGCCTCCAGGCAAATAAAAAACTGCATCTCGCATTGCGTAGCTCGTTTGCGGTCCAAATTCTCTGGGCGTGATTTCCAGAGATGGTGGGTAGACATCCAGACGGGCTAAACAGGATAGGGGAGCTCACATTAACGTTTAAAAACCTCAGAAAGTACAAATTTCATGCCATGGGACCTTTAAGACAGAACAGCTTTGTGTAAATAAAAGTTAAAACATTATGAGACATTTTGAACCTTAGTACATCAATGTCCAACCGGGATATCGGCAGAATCGATATTTGGAAGTCTTATCCAGGTAAGTTTTCAGTATCTGCACTGATATTCTACACCAATATCGGTATCGCTGCATCCTTAAAAAACATACACTCTCTGAAGCCTCTTTATGTGACCACCAGTGCTGCAAATGAAAAGACGAATGAGTAAATATTTGAGATAACTTTATTGACAGGCACAGCTGGTTCACACGGAAACCATCACATCACATGATCTGAATCTTACATTAATTAAAACTCTGGGGTCTGGATCCCGCCAGAGTCAAATCTACTTTTGAACACAAACTTAAAGGTGCATTGTGTAACTTTTCCAGTGGAGGGCTCATCACAACTCATACTTTTCTCAGTGGGTACATTATTGCTTTGTCTGTTAGTCTTTGTCAGTATGGCATTAAACCTTTCTATCTTCATGGAGACCAAACCAGACCATGTTACAGGTCAGATCTGTGGAGAGGCAACCCCGCTCACAGTCAGAAGCCTGCTTTTCAAGGTATTTGTGAGCTATAAAACCACATTAATTGAATAAATGCAAGGTAGATCTGTTTAATGTCATACTGTGGAACATTCCAGCCAGAGCAGGGACATATTCATAGAAACAGGCTGGTGACAAACCCCCAACCAAAAGGTTACACAGTGCACCTTTTAAGATTCAAACACAAACCCTCAGGGACGCTGCAGCTGCTGTGGCTCCAGTCTAGACTTTATTTAAACATTATTTCCTGGTGAAACGCTGGTTCTGGCTCAGTCGAACAGCTTGGCGGCAGTGGCTTTCCCGTCGTATTTTGAACCTTTTCCGTCAAATTCCGATGGAAGAATGTCGGCGTCAAACTCTTTGTAGTAATTCTCCAACTCGTCCCCATGAACGAACACCTGCAGGGACCAAGAGAGAGAGTGAACAGCAGCAGGGATATTAGGCTATTCTCTAATCTATGTTATAATGTTGTGTACTCATCACAAACATACCTGAAGATGTGTTTTGTTGCATTCACATATGTTCACACACAACACACCCTGTATATTTAGTATATTTAGAGTTCTTTATGTTTTTAAACTCCATACACTTTCACTACAATCATTTGGATAATTTCAGCTCTGGAATTGACAATCTCTACTGAACTAAAGGTAAAAAGGTAGCTGTTGTTGAAAACTACCTCTTCATGACATCACAAAGTGGAACAGAGCATTTTGAGCTTTGGAGATGTAGACGAACTAATAACAAAAGGTTACTAATACACGTGTGAATGAAACAAAACACAACTCCGGGTATGTTTTTGAGGAGGTAACAACATTATAACATGAACATAACAAAAGCTCACAAAAGTCAACTTTGCATAATGTAGAACCTTTAATAAAGACAGAGCATAATTAACACCTGCAGGGACATGAGAGACAGTTAACAGCTGCAGGGACACAAAAGGAGAAACTTAAATTTAGGCATTTTTAATCAGAAAACTGCAAATTTCACCTAGTTTATACAAAAGTTGCCAAAACATGACTACAATAGATAATACAGTGGTACCTCACCTTACGAATGACCCAACAAATGAAAATTTTAAGTTACGAAACGCCTTCACGGTAAATTTTTGTCTCTAGATACGAAAGAAAATTCAAGTTATGAAACGCGAAATCTCAAAAATTCAAATAATGCGCGCTCAGCCACACACATTATACGCTTTTCTCAGACTGGATTTAAACTTTCCTACATTTGTCTCTGTTTAAACACTCAAACTTTCATAGATTTTCAACAAAACGTATTAATAGTGAAGTGTGGGGGGAAGCGGGAGGGGGGAGAAAACTGTGCTCTGACACGTGTGTGATAGACCAAGGTCTAAACCTGGACTGGACCAGAACTAAACCTGGACTAAACCAGGACTAAACCAGGACTAAACCAGGACTAGACCAGGTGGATTAAAGCGCAGAAGAGCCGCGGTGGTCTAGACCTCCTCTAGACCTGACCAGGTCTAGAGGAGGTCTAGAGGAGCCGCGGTGGTCTGGACTAAACCAGGACTAAACCTGGACTAAACCAGGAGGAGCCGCGCTCACATGCGCTCACACTGCGTGCGGTCCCCTCCTCCCTGCTCGCCTCAGCTGTGACTCGTGAGAAACCAGGAAATAGACCCGCACGCGGTGCTTTAATCCACCTGGTCTAGTCCAGGTTTAATCCACCTGGTTTAGTCCAGGTTTAGTCCAGGTTTAGTCCTGGTCCAGTCCAGGTTTAGATCTTGGTCTAGTCCTGCTGTCAGCTCTGCGCCGGGTCATGCTGCGCACACGTGTCCGCGCAGTTTTCTCCCCCCTCCCGCTTCCCCCCACACTTCAATATTGATACGTTTTGTTGAAAATCTATGAAAGTTTGAGTGTTTAAACGAGAGACAAACGTGAGAAAAGTTTAAATCCAGTCTGAGAAACCAATCAGGACGCAGAACACAATGTTACACTATAAAAAAAGTTACACTATAAAAATAAAAAAAACTTGGATCGGGGCCTTGGAACGAATCAGGCTTTTTCCATTGAAATAGCTACTCAACTTACGAATTTTTCACGTTACGAAACCAATTCTGGAACGAATTAATTTCGTAAGGTGAGGTACCACTGTACTATTACAACACCATACACAGATTAGAAGCAATAAAAAGTGGATTTAGTGTTTAGTTCCACTTTAATAAACAGCTGCGTGGAAATGAGCCATTGAAAATCTCCCAAAGGGGCTCTAGTTATCCGTCGGGTGAGGGGTTTAAGGTGGACAGGTGATAGGTGGGAATGGCAGAGTGGTTAGCCATTAAAGGTACATTGTGTAAATTTTCGAGTAGAAAAGTTACATAGTGCACCTATTGGCAGAGTGATTATCTGTAGCTTGTAGAATATGATTGGGTTTAAGGTGGACTGGTATTAGGGGGAATTGGCAGAGTGGTTAGCCATAGATGAAGGTGGATTGGCATTGTGGTTAGCTGTAATTTAAAGGGGCACTAGCCTACCCGCTCCAGCAGTTTTCCCTTCATCAGGGGCTTGACCACGTTGTAGGTGGTGGTGAAGTACCAGGGCTGATGGATGAAGTGCACGGCTTTGAACCGAGCAGGAAATGAATCCTGTGGAAACAAATGTGTCAGATGCCCTTCCTGTGTGTCAGATGCCCTCTCTGTTGATCAGATGCCCTCCCTGTGTCTCCGTGGAGTCTTATTCTGTTTAAAAGATGCTAAACCTGTAGATTACCTTGACCTTTACAAATAGTTTTTAAATACATGGGATTCCAAACCTAATTCCAGTCTAATCTGATGTATTTACCAATGACCAAATACAATGGCAACTCAAAATGCAGTTCTTTTCATTGCACTAAAAAACATGCGCCCTTACTGTGAGCAGGCCTGGCTGAACGCCTCCTGTTTGTTTCCATGGAAATGCTGTTCCTTTAGCTTTGATATTCCACAGTATGGCATTAAATGTATCTCTATGAAGACTGTTTGTGTATTTTGTGTGTAGTTTTTATGTTTTTGTTTTTCTGTGTATTTTGCCTGTAGTGTTGTACCTGCAGCATGTCCACCATTTTCTTGAGCTCTGTGGGCTTGATGCCAGATGCCTGCTGCATGGTGAAGCCCTTAAAGTTCTCAATGATGCAGAAGCCGTTGATCTGAGTCTCCTCATTCTCCAGGAGCTTCTCCAAAATCACACAGTACGCACGAAGGATCTGAAGGTATGAGATATACACCTGACCCTCTTAGTTCTGGTTTAGTCCTGGTTTAGACCTGGTTTTGTCCTGCTTTAGTCCTGTTCAGTCCCAGTTTAGTCTTGGTTCAGTCATGGTTCAGTTCTGGTTTAGTCCTGGTCTAGTCCTATTTTAGTCCTGCTCTAGTACTGGTTAAGTTCTGCTTTAGTCTTGATTCAGTGCTGATCCAGTCCTGGTCCAGTCCTGGCTTAGTCCTGGTTTAATTCTGGTTTAATCTTGTTTCAGTCCTGGTTTAGTCCTGGTCCAATCCTGGTTTAGTTCTGGTCCAGTTCTGTCCAGTCCTGATCCAGTCCTGGTCCAGTCCTGGTCCAGTCCCGGTCCAGTCCCGGTCCAGTCCTTGTTTAGTCCTGGTTTAGTTCTGGTTTAGTATTCTTTCAGTCCTGGTTTATTCCCGGTCCAGTCCTGGTTTAGTTCTGGTGTGGTCCTGGTTTAGTCCTGATTTAGTCCTGGTTTAGGTCAGGTTTACTCCTGGTCCATACCTCGTCAAAGGTGATCTCCTCGTAGTCCCAGTTCTCGATGTTGAATAGCAGGACCACACGGCCGTACTTGTCTCGGCTCTGGAGGATCCCTGGGTATCCGGCCTCGATGGTGCTGCGGACGGCCTCTGGAGTCAAGTTCTCGAACAGCTCAGGGTAGTCTTTACGGAAGCGCACATACCCTAAAAAAGTTATAGACCTTTTTAGGGTATGCACATACTCTAAAAATGTTATAGACCTGGACCAAACCAGCAGTGCAGCAAAAGCAACAGCAAGAGAGAGACCAAGAGACATGTAGAACAATCCTAGTGAGAGGTAAATAAAGTATCAACCCTCCTCCAGTCCTGGCCCTGGTCAGGAAAAGAAGGAGAAGAAGGTGGCTCACACTTGTTGTTTTAGTCCTGGTTTAGTCCTGGTTTAGTGCTGGTTTCTTATTGATTTAGTCCTGGTGGATGGTCCCTCACCTTTCATGAGCTCGTAGGCTCTGTTAACGTCGTACTTCCTCGCTCTGATGAATCGAACCAGCATGCCGTCTGGCTTCTCTCCAAACGTGTCCCTCACACCACGGTGAAGATCATCTCCAGACTCCGCCTTCTCTTTGATCATGGCCCTCAGCTCTTTCACTGCAGACACACGCTTCTCCTCTGTCTCATTCAGCTCGTCTTTGGCCTGAAACCAGAGAGAAACTGGGTCTAAACCAGGTCTGAACCAAGTCTGCTGTGATCGGTGAGTTGGTTAGTGATATTTGTGTATATGTACAGTATTTGTGTATATACTAGTAGATACCTTCTGCTGTGTGTGATCAGGGAGTTTAGCGCAGGGGCCGAACACAGGGCCGTGGTCTTTGACGGTGAGTCGCTCCAATTTGGCCCTGAGAGCCTGCTCCTCCTCCGACACCGCACGGTAAGAACCACTCTGAAATATTACAATAATATTCATTAATATGAATATTATAAAGACAGTGGTGAAAGTAAAGCGGTGCACACCGGAACGCAGCACCGGTATAAAATTCACAGCCGGTACGCAGCACCGCTAAGAGAATATGGTTAATGGTGGCCAAAACCCACATTCGAAAAAAAAAGTAAGGTGCGCTATTTAAGTAGAAAACACAAACAACCACACTATGCCATTGGAGAATAACTGAAAGCTACCCGAAACTCTCGTGCAGAGATATCTGCAGTCTGTTAAGCAAGGACTGTCAAAACTTATCTGACTGTAGCCGTGAAAGTCGCCTAAACCATGTAGAAGATTTAAGGCCGGCGCGCTGCCTGCACCTGTAGGCCCACAAAAATATGAAATAATTAAGTATATTAAAAAAGTTATTTATCTATGAAAAAGGTGTAAAACGTAAAAAAAAAACAAAACGGTAAAACAAGTGTTTTTTTTTTTTTAAACGGTAAAGTGATGCACTGGACATTATAGCACCTGTAAGAAATGAAAACTACTTTCACCACTGTATAAAGACCACATGGTAAGAACCACTCTAAAGGTCAAAACCTGATTAAAACAGTGTAAACTTGACAACCTGTAAACTTCTCCATCAGAGACGCTGGTGCTGCTACACTGAAGAAACCTTGTAGCTGTTGATATGCTGCAGTGTTCATCAAATTATTCAAAATGTTTGTATTTTATATCTGAATGTAGTCAAAGAACACGTTTTCGTCAGGGAGATTTGTACATAACTCGACGGTGTAACAATGCTCCTGTTGTCGACCTCGTGTTTCTCAAACTTTTAATCTGTTTAAATCTTTAAATCTGAGCCTTAAAAACATGCAGCTGTTACAAAAAAGCTCTGTTTCTTATCCACCTCACAAGACTCTCACACATGCATTTTCACACATGCACTTTCACACGTGCACTCTCTCACATGCACTTTTATACATGCACTCTCACACATGCACGTTTATAAGTGCACACTTACCTTATTCGTAGAGGCAACTTTGCTCCAGAGCAAACTGGACTTTTTTTTTTTGAGGCTCAAACTGGATTTTTATGAATAATACAAAATTATGTTAACATTTTTGTCACAACTTAAACTGGGACCTCACACTACAGTTTGAAAACACCTTAAAGATACGAGATGTACAGAAAGATGTACGTTTGTACAGAAAGTGTGAGCTCATGAATAGCTGCAGGGTCTCCAGGGCTAACTTCATGTTAAAGATGAACATAAATCAGATTTAACAGAAAAGCGTTTTGACTCACCACGACAGCCATGATTCCGGAGGTCTGAGTCTGAAAAACCAAAGAGTCAAATGTACAAAATGAGCCAGAATTTTGTATGACAAACAGGTTGCACGTCTAGCTGCAGGAGGACAGAGGCAAAAGGAGGAAGCCAGAGGAGGAGAGAAAAGGGGAGGTAGAGAAAAGGAGGATTTGTGGTGTTTTGAAAATACATTTTTCACAGAATCACTTTAATCACCGAACAATGGACTGAACCTCATCATGAGTTGGGATCAGAGGATTATCTCAGTCTGCATCAGCAGAGCAGCTTTAGACAGGCTTAGGAACTGGGACTAAACCAAGACTAAACCAGGACTGAACCAAGACTAAACCAGGACTAAACCAGGACTGAATCAAGACTAAACCCGGACTGAACCAGGACTAAACCAGGACTGAACCAGGACTGAACCAGGACTGAACCAAGACTAAACCAGGACTAAACCAGGACTGAACCAGGACTGAACCAGGACTGAACCAGGACTGAACCAGATTGAAACGAAGTCTGAACCAGGATTAAACAAGGCACTAAATCAGCTCCAAAAGGCCTAAGAGTTGGACCAGGACTAAATCAAGTCTGAACCAGGACTAAAGCAGGATTGAACCAGGTCTGAAACAAGACTAAAAAAACATGTTTAGTTGATCCTCAGTGATCTTGTTACATTTAAATCTAATCAGAAATAGACTGAATCGGGCTGCTCTCAGATGAACTTTGATCAAACACAGAAAATTTGCAGTGTCACATAATATCACTTTTTCCCAGGTAAAGGTTTTAGTTACTCTCCTCAGAAAATGCCCCAAACTGAGATGTTTTGTTCATCTGAAAAGATGAAATCATAAAAAAAATCAGTTCAGAGAACACAGAGAATCAAGTTGGTTGTGAGTAATTAAGTCATTAGTAATTTTGGTTAAAACTGGAATATTCCACAATCTGTCTTTAATTTAGAAAAGAGGACTAAAGTAGGTCTGTACCAGGACTGGAACAGGATTGAATCAAGGCTAAACCAGAACTAAACTGGGATTAAAGCAGAACTAAAGCATTATCAAACCAGGACTAACCCAGGAGAGGACAAAGACTAAACCCGGACTGAACCAGGTCTAAAGCAGGACTAAACCAGAACTAAACCAGGACTAAACCAGGACTAAACCAGGAGTAAACCAGGACTAAACCTGTATTAAACCAGGACAAAACCAAGACTGAATTAGGTGTAAAGCAGGACTAAAGCAGGACTAAACCAGGACCAGCCCCTGCTCAGGTGGGTGTGGAGGGGGCGGGCTCACCTGAGATGTTCCTGAGGTGGAGACAGTCTGGAGCCTCTGAACAGCTGCAAGGTTCTGTGCTGTGCCGCTCTTAACAGCTGCAAGGTTTTGTACCGAGAACCCCCTGCTGCGTCACTGATGACATCATAATACTCACCTGGGATCAACCAATCACAGAGCGGCATCAGAGTAATGACCACCAGCTGCCAATCAGCACACAGAGAGGATTAGGGGGTTTAGAAATGAGAGAGGGCATCTGGATGAAAGAAAAGAACGTGAATGAGGCACAGGGAGGGAGGGGCTGTGATATAATGCTGCGGGGGATTGAGGGGTCAAAGGTCAAACAGTTTTTGTAAGTGTAGACAGGTATCTCTCACAGTGTGGGGACTAAACCCTGCACACACACACATCATGGGGACCATGAGACAAACATGAGACTAAACCAGGTTTAAACTTGGTCTAAACCAGAGTCAAACCAAGTATAAACCAGGACTGAGCCAGGTCTAAACTGGGACTAAGCCAGGTCTAAACTGGGACTAAGCCAGGTCTAAACTGGGACTAAGCCAGGTCTAAAACAGAGGAACATCTGAGGAACATCAATGGAGGCCGTGATCCCAGAACATGAGTGTTAAAGGTGTCTGATCCAAACCAAAGAACAGTGACTTTACACACGAAGTACCACCAAAGCAAATATTTGCTTAAACCAGGTCTATAACTGGACTATTTCAGGTCTAATATAGAACTAATCCAGGTCTAAACCTGATCCAAATCAAGCCTAAATCAGGACTAAACCAGGTTTATAACAGAGGCTGTTTTACTACATGTGGTCATAAGAAGGTTAATGGTTGTTCCTCTGACGTCAGCAAGGTTTGAAGTAACACTCAGATTTAGAGCTGAGAGGAGGAGGAGGAGGAGGAGGAGGAGGAGGAGGAGGAGGAGGAGGAGGAGGAGGAGGAGGAGGAGGAGGAGGAGGAGGAGGAGGAGGAGGAGGAGGAGGAGGAGGAGGAGGAGGAGGAGGAGGAGGAGGAGGAGGAGGAGGAGGAGGAGGAGAGGAGAAAGGAGGACTGAGGAGAGAAGAGAGAGGAGGGCCTCCCTAAAAGCCTGGATTTTTATCCAGGGGTAGAACTTAAAAGTTCTATTGTAACCATGGCAACCCACAGTGTTGGGACCTCTAAACTCTAACTTTTGACAAAGCTTCATGAGACCTAAAATTGTAACATCCATCTTTTCTCTTTCTGTTGATGCATCAGTGGCACCCCTAATTTTAGGGTTTTTGGTTAGGTCTGCTCACCAGCTATTATGAAAATTATAAAGGTACTAGTTAACTGTATTTAACGAATCACAAAAAATAAAGTGTCACTGACACTTAATATTTGCTGTAATCACAGCTGCTGATTATGAAATTAACTCAAACTCCAGGGAAACACAGCAAAGCTGTTAGCTTTGATTGACATGGAAAGCTAAGGCCTGTCCCCAGACGAAATGCAGAGAATTTTCTGCCAGGTGCAAGAGTTTCTACTTATGAAGTATTCATTGAGCTTCAGGGTTATAGCGGGTCTAAAGTAGGTTTTCCTGATGGTCAGCCAGTTGCCCTGGGACAGACTGACTGAAGAGAGGCTGCAAATCTGCATCATCAGCCCCCTCTATTTATGTATATATGGTTTGCTTATTTCACTAAATGCAACATTCAGTGGGTTTAACAAAATAAAAAGAAAGCAGTTTACTTACTCAAAGCTAGTCCTAAGTGTGTGTGTGTGTGAGGGCCTCCCAGGACTCAGGAGGATTTACAATCGTGGATTTGCAGCTTTAGGTTTGGGTTGAAGCACAAAAAGAGCTCTGTGTCCACATCTCTACTGCCCACCTCCACAGAAGAGGTCTGTGAGGGACACGTGTCCCCTCCTCTGACCACAGCAAACACACCCTTATACACACACATGCACTGACCATGTCATGTTTGTCCCATGTGCACACTCCACAACAGCTCAAGCACACCAACACACATGTTTACACATCTCCACTGACCACAGCTGACTGTGAAAGTATGAACCCCAAACTTAAACTAAACAGCTTTTAGCACATCCACAGCTCTAAACATTTAACAAACATGACACTGAAATCAAAGTGTATTTGAAACTTTATTACTTTTGTGCGTCTACAACACTGAGGTCACTTCAGAGAAAACAGGTTTGAGACAGACTTTATTTTACATCTTTTAATAAATAAATGTTTTTATCTTTCAATAAAGTTTGTCTCAGCTTCAACTTTGAAGTCTGACCCATAATTCAAGTCAAAGTTTAAGTCCTCACGGTTAATGTGTGGGAGGTCATCTGGTTCAGAGTGTGAGCATCATTAGAGCTGTCACAATAACACGAACATTTTAAAGAGCAGAAAATATAAACGAGCAGTCGTGCCAGTCCTTAACATTCATGTGGGAGGGCATCTGGCTCAGAGGGACGGCCAGTACTTGTCGCTCAGGTAGTGTGATGATGCATAGCTCGGGGGGGCAGGGTCATGCTCATCCCTGAGTGAAAGCTCCACCTCGCTCTCCCACTCGCCCTCCACCAGTTTGTACAAGTCCAGAGCGGCGGTCGCGTCTTCAATGGAGCAGTGACCCTGTTTGCCAATCTGTGAAGAGAATAGAACCATCAACCCAAACCACAAGCAGTGACCCCGTCCACCATAAGAGAGAGGGACAGAGACTCACTGAGGAGACTATGGTGGCTGACCATAGACTAAAAACAACTATACGTACATCAAATCCCACTGTTGTCCATTGACTTATAAACATTGAACAATACTGGGCTAATAGGACCGCTCTAAGATCAAACAATCCACGAATTGTACAAAATGAAATTATTCAGTGAAATCAAAATGTGTGCCACCATAGTCTCCCCAGAATCTATGAGAAACATTGGAGCTGGAGAAAAAGAGGTCCAGAGTGGTAATGGTGTCTTCTACGGAGCAGTGTCTCCATCTGCCTATCTATCCAGAGACACCAAAATCACAGACCAGAAATCAGAGAAATCACAAAAATGACATGAAACCAGTGACTTTAAGGTGCCAAACTATAATTCATGTGCACAAATAATCATAACTTAAATCCACCTTAAATATTTAATGATGTGTGTCTCACCTGAATTTTGCGATGCAGAAGCCGATTGGTCAGAGCCTTCAGAGAGGGGCGGTGCGCTCGGGGGAAGCCAGCCAATCGTGTGAGGAGGCGAGTGGAGACAGTGTCTCTGATCATGTGACCAGGATGAACCAGGTCCAAGGTCTTCAGATCAATCTGGACCGAGTGCCCAACCAGGACTTTACCCTCCAGAAGAGACTGGACCTGAGACAGAACCAGGATTATACAGGAACTAAACAGGGTCAGAACAAGGACAAAAATCAGGACTAAACCAGGACTAAACCTGACCTAAACCAAGATAAAACCAGGCCTAAACCAGGGACAAAACAGTGGGCTAACACAGGAACTGGACCCAAGACAAAACTGGGTCAGAACCAGGACTGAACAAGCGTCTAAACCAAGTCTGGACTCACCTGGTCTCGAGCCTGGCTGAAAGGAATGGCTTTGGTCAGGTGGTGCTTCGTGATGCCGCTCCATCGGGTCCTGTAGTCCGTGACCTGACCAATGGGGCGGATGTATTCGTTAAACAGAACGTTGCCATGGTAATCGACCATAGAGCAACGGGCAACCTCGCTGACCCTGCCACCGGGGCCTGTGCCCACCATCTCACAGTCCAGAGAAACCACGGCGGTCTGAGGAGGGGGATGGACTAAGGTCTGGAGAGACAAAAGAACAGAGCTTCAGATCACTGAATTTAAACATCACACTTTGACAGAATAAACCCCAGACTATACAAAGAAGTGGACTGAGCAAGTGTCAGCCAAATGAAGCTCATCGAGGATAGCAGCTGCACTGGCCAATCTGGAGCCCAGTTCCATATTTTAGGTATAACAACCAAAGCCAATCCAGAGTAAGGCTTTTGAAGCTAACTCCACTTCTTGTCCGCATTACTGGTTTGGCAGGAAACGAGCACCTAGCAACACTATAAAATCAAACCTGTTGTTAATGTTAGCGGGGGAAACCTCTGGGAAAGAAGGCACCTGATCGTTCTGACACTAACACTCATATTTTGATTTAGGGACAAGCTAGTGAAATAAAATCTCCAGGATCTTGTGGAGTGGGTTAAAACCAACATTTTAAGGTCAGAATGACAAGCCTGACAGCAGCAATTAAGAGAGGGGCCTTAAAAACATCTGAACAAAATTTTATGATACAAATGACACTCAATGCTTCTACTGTTGTCATAAACCTACAGGAGTGACTGTTTAATTTATCGGTAGGGATGGCGGTTCGGTACCTGTGCGCACCTGACGGTTCCGGGCATGCGCAATGTATACTTGCCTCTGGCATGCCCGTATGTAACCTAGGCTCGTGTTTCCCTTTCGCGAGAAAGATGAATGAGTGCGGTAAATAAAGTTAAATAGAAATGGCAAGTGAGAGTGGAGATAGCGGCAAGGACATAGAGTCACCAGTGTCATTTAAGTCCGGTGTCTGGGGAAAAGCGGAAAGTCACGGACACCCCCCTCCCACGCTGCCACCGAAATGCGCTCTGATCCGAGGCATTGAGGAGAGAGCTTATGCACGCTATCAGGGAAGCTAACAGGAGGAGAGAGCGTGAAAAGGCGGTAAGTGAGGCACAGACAGATAGGGCAGGTTAAACTTTATAAAACACCCTATGATACACGTTACATGTGCGAAAGAGCTGCGCTCGCGCGCTGACGTGCGGGATCCGCAGCTCCAGACGGAGCGCGGCCCGCACACCGGTAGAAGTTTAATACGAGACACGTACTTTTGTTTCTGTTTCTTCAATATCTAGGGGTTGGGTTTTTTCAACAGCAGGTGACAGTTACTGCCACCAGATCGGAGAGATGGTTCCAATAATGGGCTTAAAGTCATGTCAAATTCAGATTGTGTGATTATTACACTGTATTAAGATTTTATATTACATTAGATTATTATATAATCTTACAACCTTTTTAATGTTATATCCTGTGGATTATTAAGATAAATGGATATAAGGTGTATTTTGAAAGAAACCAATAAGAACCGTACAGAACCGAAAACCGTGACACGAACCGAACCATACATTTTGTGAACCGTGCCACCCCTAGTTATCGGTGCTCTTTTGATCAGTGGAGATAGTTAGTGCAATTATTCTCTAGAAATGATTCAAATATAGACTTTTTCAGTGCCACCATCGCCTCAATAAACCTGTGGAACACACTGCACATTCCACCCTTTCCTGGTCAGCTTTACCAGGGAAACAAGATCTCAAAATTACTTCAAAACATTAAATCATTTTCAAGTGTAAAAGCCTATTAAACTGTCTATTAAACAGCTTAAATAAAAATCACAATTTGAATCAATGCATGTAGTCTCAACATTTTTGAGGTACCATCATTTCCTCAAAAATGTCCCGTTTTATTCTGCATAATACAACTGAGGGATTCTACACACATTCTGCATAAACACTAATAAAGCTACGCAGACTCACCTGAGCCTCAACAGGTGCGACGGACATCAGAGGAGAGATCCGCCCACTCACAGGTGAACTCCGCCCACTGCTGAAGCCGCTGTCTGACTCCCATTGCTCTGGTTGGTTGCAGTGATGCTCTGAGGCCTCTGATTGGCTCTTTTTAGTCCTTTTTACATTGCTTACGTCCAAAATTGTTTTAATTTTTCGCTTCATTTTGCCTCAAGAGTCAAGATCCAGGGTTGACAAAAATCTCAATCTGAAAATAATGAGGCTGTTTCTGATTTCTCAAGAATTTATCACCAAAACGTGAAATTTAAGAACGTTCCCAAAGAATCTTATTAAGGAAATGTCCAGAGATCTGGGGTAATTTAAATAGTTTAAATTGTCACAGGTCCATCTCGTCTCTCCTCTCTTCAGCAGCTCTAAAAATCAGACACTTTTATTTAAAACACAAAAAATGTACAAACACACATAGAACCATTAAACCCAAACATTTACCACTGTATTTGACTTCCCTACATTCTCGTTGTCCCATATAGACCCTAATTATCTAAATAAA